>JACCPG010001748.1:0-20169 GCA_016069955.1 Drepana arcuata
GATGTGTTATTTGTGAACGGATTAAGTGCAATCGGGTTATCGTGTGCGTGCTAAACATATCAACGAATAATACTAAGCCTTTATTGATTGAGTTTATAAAATTTATTTTGGACGTTTTTCAACATACGTAGGTATGATATTTTTATTATTATGATTAATATTAATTTAAAACCTTTGAGGGTAGAAAGAAAAAAATATTTTGTTATTAATTTATTTTATGTATTTTACAACACTCTATCTATCAAGATTGACTTTTTTTTATAAATACCAGCATAATAATTACTGTTGTCTTTATGAATTAATAAGGTACTAATTAAAACTCGACACATTACTAATATACAATAAGATTATGTAAATTTTTTAATGCTTGGAAAGTGTTCTTCGCAAATTTTCATCTTATTCAGACGTTTCAGTATGATAAAGTGAAAATGATAAGATTAGGTTTAGTCTTGATAAACAAAAATAAGTTATTTAAGTATCGTACGCATTAACATACCGACACTTTCCTAAATATAATTACAGTGGTGTTTAAGAGTATCTTTTTTCTTTTTAATGTAAATATACACATCGGAATATTTTTAAACTTAAATAAGTAACTAGAACTGCACATTTGGAATCCACTTTATAACACAATATATTTTCCTACTGCACTTATCTAGTTAACATATCAATCTGTGATTCGCTTGGCTGGATAGAATAAATAAAAATATATTTTTATTTTTCCTGGGGTTGACAGGCGCGGTCAGCATTTGCCAAAACAACCCAATTTGTACAAACCATTATTTACATAGATTTGAATCTGTTAAACTTTATTTTTATAAGCCTTATTAAGCTTGAGGAGCTTATTTGTCTTTCATTAACAAATTGGCAACAGTTACTAGTTTTAAGGAACCGCATTGTTTTACCTATTGATTTAGCTATCGGACTTATTGGTTGTGTTTTTAACGACAGTTGGTGAAAGTGAGGTGCGGCGATTGAGGCTTGTCAAGTGCTTGATCTGCCGGAGTCCAACAGCCGCGCTGCCATTAGAGTAAGGATAGTGAAATGTAAAGTGGCGATGTATCGAATGCCTCACAGTGTTTGTTGTTGAGTTACTGAGTGCAACATGAGGAGCGACAGGATGGTTGTCATCCCCTACCCTTGCCGCGTGGAGGGATGGCTCTACAGATGCGGTAAGTTACATTCCACAGATTTCATCTCATACATAATTTAATTTTGCTGTGCATCGTTTAGTGTAGAGAAACAAACGGTGTATTCCGTTCCACTACGACGCTGATTAAATGCATTGTTATCATTTATATATTTTCCTGTTGCAATCTGCACTTTTTCAAATTTTTTTGAACAAAATAGAAGATTAAATAATTTTTTATATGTACTTGGTACTTAAAGTGCATTTCAACGCGATCGAAATAAAAAAAATGCGTGGTAACGATTTAATCTCGGAACATAAAATATTTACATACTTTTATGAATGTTTCGTTTACCTATGATAGAACTTGTATTAATTATATTATTATATTAAGTAATCCGAAATTATTCTTACGTTTACGCCGATTGCATTGGTTGGGTTATTTGGGGCGTTTTACGTAGGTGCTCAATCAGTGACACAGTATACAAATGTATGCGCGTGAGCAATAAAGGTCGAATTCTTTGGCAATTACAGCAGGTTAACAATTCAAGTGTGCTAACGGTTGTTTTATGCGAAAATACGTTTTTAGCTTTTAATTGTGTGAAATTCATCATAATACCGCTATTTAAGAATATATTGTTTTTCTTTTATTAATAATGTGGTCTTTTAAAACTTAAAAGTATTTTTATATCGTATTGTCACGAGGGTTTACGGTAATTTCCTATTTTCAGTTATATAGTCGCCTACTTATTCTAACTCAAACTGTTAATAGATAAATTGTTTTTGATTTGTGGCCCCAATGTTGTGATTGGGAGTAATTGTCGAATTGCACAACATTGGTAACTGCTGGCAACACAGACAGGCGCGGCTTCTTGATCCAACAATTACTGATAACTTGACGCCGGTCGCAATTAATTGTTTAACTCTTAAATTGAACACATCGAGACACGTGCAGGATTAGTCATTGCGAATATCGTCAATGTTACATTCACTAATTATGACGAACTAGATGTTTGCCCGCGGTTTCATAAAGATGTAACATGATGATTTATGAATATAAATAGCCTATAATAATAATAATATATCCTCACGCCTTCCTGCAAAGGGTAGGCAGAGGTGTATAGGTACTACCCACACACCCACACTTTCCGCCAGAGGTACCTATATTAGGTGCCAACGTGACAGATGGCGAGTCCATCGCCGTTACTCAAACACGACTATACATACGCCTTTGAATTTCTTCTCAGACGTATGCAGGTTTCCTCTAGATGTTTTTCTATAACCATTCTCAATAAACGGGCCTTCTAATGGATGAAGATTTTTCAAATCGCATTAGTAGTAACAGAGATAAGCGCGTTAATAAGCAAACAAATAGACAAACAAACAAACTCTGCCCCGGTATAATGTAAGAAAGGTGCTACATTCACAAATTAAAAATAATATTTATGTTTAATTTGTGCTATACTTCGCGCATATACATACATATCATCACGCCGAGTTCCCAACGGGGTAGGCAGAGAGTCCGGTTCCCTCTAGATTTACATACTTCTTTCGCTTCTTCCACTTTATGTACGCATTCCGCTTTATGCTATACTTTAATATTCTATATACTAGCGTCAAAAATATGTCCATCCCGGCTTCGCAGGGGTGGACATATTTTTTTTTAGTAGTAAGTAGTAGGTTTCCAATTCTGAAAGAATTTTTCAAACCGGTCACATACAAAACTTTCCTCTTTTTAATATTAGTATAGAATAGACTGTATAAATCTGGATATAAATTAAGCAAAATGGATATACTCATTTACTTATATAAAAAAATTGCATTGCAACAGCGGTGTGTTCGCTTATATACGTAAGAGAAATTAGCAAAACAGTGATTGTATATATATATTTATAAATATTTATTACAATGGCGAGCGTTATCGTCAAGAGAGTAGCAGGTCGTTCGCGTATGGCCTAGTTGCAGTGGAAACTATACGGCCAGCGTTGTGGTTTCTATCGAGTTTCGGTCCACCAGGCTGGGACCAATTGACGCGCTTTCTAGCCTCATTAAAGGGTCTAAGCTCAAATATATTATGCGCCTGTTTAATATCTGCCAGAAATACTATGCGTTAGTGTCTGGAAGAAGAGGCAGACTACTTTCCATCTATCTAGATGAAATCGATCAAACACACGAAGACGGGAACGTCGAGAGTCGAGAGTAGGAACCCATACCTATGGGCACCTACTTGAAACCGGGGATCATATATGAAGAGACTGATGAAATAGGTCTGTACGACTAGGGACAACTGGCGGTCTATTATCTCTGCCCCGGCGTAATGAAATGTGTAACTTTGTAATGTATGTATATTTAATATCTCCATTATATAAGGGGTCATCCACCCTCTTGTGAGAAGGCGTGAAGATATGAAGATCCTAACAGGAAAACGTTTACTGAGAAGGGATGCCATGTTATTGTTGAGAAAATACTGTTTCTAGGGAAACCTTGATGTTTTTCATAACTATATTTACTTGTACTACAAGCTAACACAATTATGGTATATATTTCATTATTATTGTATTATACATCTCATTGTTCTAATTTATTATTAGGTCGATATTATGACTCGAAAGCAGAACGCCGCTGCCGCCGGATGCGGCGGAGAAAAAAAAGCTGAGATTAACTACTGTCTAAATTTATACGAATACTATAAGAATTCGAAGCTTGAGTGTTCGTCCGTTTATCTTTACTCATTAAAGCACGACTATAGATCTACGAATTAGGATATAAATATGTTTATGCAATTTTCATGTGATAAATCACTTCTTAATACACATTTCAGAAAAAACTCAATGGTATATTGGGTTATTAAGGATACGCTTGGGTTCGAACTTCAATCTTCATTCCGCGGGCTACTGCTCAAACCGTACGTTGTCGCTATGGAAAAGTCGTGAAGTTATTAAAAACCACTTTCGGTGCAGCCACTTCATTACACGGGCCAATTCGTATTTTGCGATCGGCATGTCTAGCCATGTGGATCAGTGATTGCATTTTCCTTTCCTCATTAGAATATATAATTGCTTGTGGCAATATTACTTTGTGATCTGACAGTTTGTACATAACTATGTTGTTAAAATATTCAAAGAATGTTATAATTTCATGATTTCATGATTTAGGTAGGTGCTTACATAATAATACACACATTTCAATGCAATCGAATTGCGGTTTACATATTCTTGGCACAATATCCTAGATTAATCGACATGCTGTGAGTATTGAACTTTTGTTTCGGGCTGTATTCGTTATTATCTGTGGGTACCCCACAGATAATAACTACTAAATACTTGTCGTTATATAATTGCATATGAAAGTATTTAAATATGCATTCTATATGTATCTGCATAATATGATGTGTATTTAAGAGCAGAAAGAGAGAGTTACACGGGATATATGTATAGTGATTTATCACACTACGAGCGGTATGATTAAGGTGAACATCGTGATGAAACCTGCATACGTTTAGGAAGAAATTCAAAGACAAATTTATAGTCTAAGTGATGGTGACAGAATCGCTTTTAGTCACGTTACACATATACATATAAACCTAGCGATTAGAGTGTTACTATACATTTGCCTAATCGGGGACCTTCTCTTTCGGGGAGGTGAAGTTAGCAATAAAAAGCAGAAATAAAGAAATATAAATGTTAATTATAATTTACGTTGTTGAGGAGACCACCTTAGCAATCTTACTTTTTGAGTAGAAGTTTGTTATTTACATTAACAGATCGCACGAGCTCTGGCAATATATTGTGTTACAATATTAATAATTAAATGACTGTATGTCATTGGCTCTGGACGTTGGTATGTAAGCATAACGTATTGTTACACGGGTTTCGTGGAGTAATGATGTCATGTTCCTCGTAATGGTATAAGGTTGTTTCGGCCAGTAGTCACGTCGCTAGTCACCTTACGGTCACGAAGAAAAAATATTATTCTTAATTGTGGTTACCAGGACAAGGATTAAATAAAGAGATTTAATGAACTCACAAAATGTTGCTATAATGTTGATGGTTTGGATGGCATGTCTTTGAGAATACACCACACAATCTGTTAAAGTTTATATATTCATATTATGTAGGTGCTTCACCGATTTATCCAATGTAATTTTTTATGTACGTCAAAATCTTAAACCCTGACTGTAGTAGTTTGACTCTATTATCCTGAGATAATAGAGTCAGAGAAGTAACTTTCAGGACATGACAATGAAAATACATGACTTCACCAGAAACTATTTTTCAGGAATACCCCAGCTGTATAAATAGCGGTTATAAAGTATAATAATATAATATAATATATATAATATATCCTCACGCCTTCCCACAAGGGTCCCCGAAGGGGTAGGCAGAGGTGTATAGGTAATACCCACACACCCACTTTCCGCCAGAGGTATATTAGGTGCCAACGTGACAGATGGCGAGTCCATCGCCGTTACTCGAGCACGACTATACATACGCCTTTGAATTTCTTCTCAGACGTAGGGGATCACAGTGGAAGCGTGCACGTCGCGATTCCTGCCAGCCCAGAGGGCTGCAATTCCACTCGATGCGCATTGGCCGGACGGCTATTAGGGCGTGCCCCCGAGGCGACGCGCACCAGTCCGTCCCCGCTGGTGCGAAAAATTCTGCACAGTGCGGCGATGGGGACCGCCACCCATCACGCGGAGTGCCTCACGGCGGGAAGTGGGGTGTGGAGTGTAGGATGGGTGTATGGAATGTAAGAGGAGGTATGGCTGATAAGATGAACGAATTGATCGATGTTATGACAGAGAGCGAGTTAGATGTTGTTTGCTTGTCTGAAACCAAGCGGAAGGGTAGTGGAGTAGACGAGCTCCCGGGCGGGAGTTTAGTGCTGTGGTCAGGAGTGGCAAACACCGAGCACGCCTGCCAGGGAGTGGGAATTCTACTATCCAGCCGCTTGGCAGAATGTATGATAAGTTATGATGCAGTGAGCCCCAGACTTATTTGGGCTCGCTTTAAAATAGGCCTTACCCGACTGTTTTTAGTCGCGGTATATGCTCCGGTGGCCTCAGCGGACACTTGCGACCTGAATAAGTTCTGGGAATGTGTGAGTAATGTTCTAGAGACGAAAGAAGGGAATGAAAAGCTGATTATTTATGGTGATCTGAATGGATGGGTCGGGACAGCCCGTAAGGATTACGAGGCAGTACTCGGCAAGTATGGTGATAAGAGAGTGAACGAGGCAGGCAAGCTGATATTAGATGTATGCATGGAGAGAGACCTTTTTGTGGCGAACACCATGTTCGACCACAAAAGGATTCATCAGTATACATGGGAACGGAAAAATGAGCGAAGCATGATAGATCTGTTTCTAATAGATCAGCGACTCAGAACACAGGTGATGGACACCAGGGTGTATGGGGGAGCTGACCTGGGAACGGACCACTTCCTAGTTATAACTAGGATAAGAGGTCTGTTCGCGGGCTGGCGATCCCGCGCTGGGGTCCCTGTTCTGCAGTCGCAGACCGCATCAAAAGCTGGAGGCTTCAAGATGCGGCTATTAGAGACAGATATCAAGAAAGGGTATCTGAACAGCTGGCCTGTCCACCGAAAGATGTGTTTGAGAGTGTCGATGTTTGTTGGCAGTTCCTTAAGTCCAGCATATTATGCGCCGCGAAAGAGGTTTGTGGCATTTCGAAAGGGCGGACAACCAAAATGGCGATGGTTGGTGGGATGATGAAGTGAAAGAAGAAGTTAAAAAGAAGAAGGATGCAAGGCAAGACATTTTGGCTATGTCCAGCTCAAGTGAGAGTATGAAAGAAAAGATGAAAGAAAAATACCGCCTGCAAAAAAATCGTACGAAAGAGATAATGGCTCAGAAGCGTGAGAGGTTCCAAATGACTGTAGACGAAAAACTGTCACAGAATTTCAAGGACAATGCAAAACTTTTTTGGAGGGAAGTTAAGAAGTCCAGAAATTGTGTTACAGCTAGTAGTAGGATGAATGTGATTTTCTCGAAGGACAATAACATACTGACCGACAAAACAGACGTCCTCAGGCGATGGAGTGAATTTTACAAAGATATGTATTATGATGATGCCACTGATCTACTCACAGAGCTGCCTCCAACAGAATCTGTCGAGGATCCTATAGCGGATAAAATAAGTATGGGAAAGATTGTAAGTGCGATAAGAAGTCTGAAATGTGGAAAAGCTGCGGGAATAGATGGGATTACGGCTGAGATGATCAAGTACGGTGGACCAGCGGTCTGGGACGTCATCTATTTGCTATGCAATCTTTGCTGGGAAAGGGTGATGTTCCGGACGACTGGAGGCGAGCAGTCATCGTGCCTTTCTATAAAGGAAAGGGATCACGATTGGACTGCTCAAACTACAGAGCCATCAGCTTGGTCAGCTTAGCTAGTAAAGTGTATACGAAGATCCTGACGATAAGAATGCAAGAGCGATCCGAAAGATTTCTCTGGGAATCCCAAGGTGGATTTAGACCAGGAAGAGGATGTATGGATCAAACCTTCTCGCTTCGCGGAATCGCGGAAAAGTTTTTGGATATTAACCAAAGGGTTTTCTGCGCTTTCGTCGACTTGGAGAAGGCATTTGATAGAGTCGTACGAAAGGAACTCTGGGACGTGTTGCCTGGATATGGAGTGAGCAGTTCCCTACTGCATGCCGTGAAATCACTCTATAGTGATAGCGGGGCGTGCGTTAGGGTTAATGGTGAGATGTCACCCTGGTTTGATGTGAAGTCGGGGGTCAAACAAGGGTGTATCATGTCTGCCTGGCTGTTCATTATATATCTAGATAACTGTCTGAGAGCACTAAGAACGAACGGATGTGGAGTGAAATTGGGAAACTTATTGGTCAACTGCCTACTATACGCCGATGACGCGGTTTTACTGGCGTCTCATCCAGAGGGCGAACTGCAGTCACTAGTTACCATAATGAAAGTAGATAATGAAAAGAAGGGAGAAACGCGCCCTAAACGCTGGCAAGACTAAGGTTCACAGTATTGTTTCGAAAGAGATGAACAAGTGACCGAGTGTGCTATATCCGTTAAATGGGCAAATTCTAGAGCAAGTAGATGAATTTGTATATCTTGGAAGCATGTTCACACGAGATGGAAAGTATGAAAAAGATATTGAAAGAAGGATAACTGCCGGAAATAAGGTGAATGGAGCCATGTCGGCGTTGATGGGCAGTAAAAGTCTGAGCAAGAATGCTCGAGTTGCTGTCCACAACGCGATATTGGTACCTACCTTATTGTATGGCAGCGAATCCTGGGTATGTCAGAGGAAGTATGAAAATAGCTTGAATGCAGTCGAGATGCGATCTCTTCGAAAAATGTGCGGCGTAACGATATTAGATCGAATCCGCAATGAAGAGATTCGCAAATCAACTGGCGTGAATGAGGGCGTGATTGTAAAGATGAAGAAGGCATGTTACGTTGGTTTGGACACATAGAAAGGATGAGTGAAGAAAGATTGACGAAACAGATATACAAAGCAAAAGTGTGTGCAAGAAGAGGCAGAGGAAGGCCACGTTCCAACTACCTGGATCAAATAGATCGGACTCTGAAGGACGGGAACGTTAAGAGTACTCGAAACCGACGAGCATGTATGAAGAGACTGATGAATGTGGACGAAGCGAAAGAGGTATGTAAGTCTAGAGAGAACTGGCGCTCTATACTCTCTGCCTACCCCGTTAGGGACTTGGCGTGATGATATGATGATGATGATGACGTATGCAGGTTTTCCTCTCGATGTTTTCCTTCACCGTAAAGCTCGTGGTGTGACTAATCACTGTACTTAAGTTCAGAAAAACTCATTGGTACAGGCGGGATTCGAACTTGCGACCTTTGCGTCGCAGGCAACTGCTCGAACCACTCGGCCACCACGGCACGGTTATAAAGTAAAAAAAGTATAAATGTTGTATAGCCAAAATTTTTTTATTTGTAACTTTCATTTATATATATGCGTAGATTTAAAGTACTTTTATATCCAGGTGTCCTCACGGAGTGACATAGTCGCTGTGCAACAAAACTCCTTAAATAAATAGAAAAAAAAAAACTTTTATTTAGTCGACATTATTCGAAGTAGATATACAGGTTGATCGAAAAATACTAGTTCACGTGACTTTTATTACCGATAATTATGAATGAACTTACCTAAATCACGCACGACTGTTACTCCATAAGTACTCGCTTATCTAAACAAAGTGCGTGACGAGAAAAGCTCCGTTATAGCTACCTATTAATACAGTGTTGGATGTGGCGTGTGGTTAAGGCCCAGCACGTGCCGCGCCTGCGAATGACATCTGTAGAAAGTAAACTCTCTCAGCCCACTCCTGGCTTGACAGTTGACACCACAAACCAAAGCCATTGTTTTATTTTCCAAAAGCAATGCTTCCTATCTCGCAAAATACTTGTCCACTTTCTAGTGTCTTGTACGTAACAATGAAAAATACGAAAAGTATTTAATTGTAATTTTTTTTGACATATTCACTCTTCGCATGGAATAAATTCGATTGCAATTAAGTAAAACTATAAAATTGCCCCAACCAATTCATTATTGTGGTTCTAGAAAGTTTATCAATATCATCATAAATTTTAGAGTCTTGGCTCATATCGCCGTTTCTGATGCAACTCCTTCCATTTGCTTTGATTCAGTGCAATTTATTTCACCTTCTCATACGCCATGACGGCAACTACGTCACCTACGTTCTCTTTGACATTGGTCTCCCTCTTCATTTCTTCCACTCTGCTTTTCTTTATTAGCGAACAATAATAGTTTTTCAAAGTTATAGTATATGCAACTATAAATAGAACAGTAGAAGTGGAAATCATCATCTAAGAGATTATTTATGTTCGTATGTAGGTATATATGTAATCTGATTTATGTATGTATGTATCTAAAGCCGTTTAATTAAGTAGTAATTTGTACAATTTGAAGCTTAATCTGAACGTGAGCTTTACGATATTGGACTAAGGGTCGAATGGCCGAGTGGTACTAAGAATCAAATGAAATGAATAAATGAGTCGTAATGTTAGGGACGATTGAGAAAATTGAGGGGTGGTGATTGTACGTCACCAGGGGCTGCGTAGCTGGGGGCATTAGGACTTTCAGTTCAGTTATAAATCACGCTAATCACTGTGCGAGCTTGATCACGCTACCCTACAATCGTGCTATCTGTCTTAATCTCCACCGAGAATGCACTCATGCAATATTCATGTTCTAGTATGTATCTAATCTAAGGTTCAGTGTAGGCGTGCGCTAGTTATAATAATCTGTCTATTGTGTTAAGGCGCGTTAAAAGCGTAGGACAACTGTGCACACCTTACCTTACATCACCCGAGCACATTTAGTGTTGCGCAAACTGACATTTCGAAGTAAAAAGAAGTCAAACTGTGTAAATACAAGAAATTATTAGTTGCCTATTTCCTCATTTCAAATGTCTGCACGTTTGAAGGTATCTTTTAGACATACTTTTTTGTTCACTGATACTATATGGATTGTATGAAAAGGATGTGAATATTAATTGAGCGGTTAAATTGCTAACAGTAAATGCAACTTCATATTTTCCGGCACGTGTTGTGTACCTAAACGTTAAAAATCTACTAACGTAGATTTAAGATATAAGAACGTTTAAGATATTTTTAAATATCTCAAATCTTGCGTCCATTTCCATGAAGGTTATATTATATAAATGGCCATTTTGTAATCTCCTTAAAGTTATTTTAAATCGAGTCCGCAGTACCTCGGTAGGGATAGTGCCTACATTGTGCCTGCTCATTGCCCGAAAAATACATTATCCATTTGTATGGGACAATACGACGGAAATGCACGCTACATGTAGATATAAGTAAGTAAGTACTTATACGTAAAATTATATTGAGTCGTGAGATCACCTGATTATGAAAGTTATTCATTGTGTTATCAATAACAACGTGATTACAAATATTAAGTAGTTGAAGGTTAATGATAATTGATAAATCGTTTTGTTTATATGTAGTATTTAAAAATGCATTTATCATGCTATTTGGTAGCTCTCATCACATGATAAATGACCAAATATTGGATCTTGCCTTGCTGTTCCAACTGTACCAGCCAGCGGAATATAGCCAAGAAACAGAATACGCTTTCAGCACCACCTAACATCCGCAAGATTTTACACGTAACTACCACCTACGAGTATGTACATACGTCAAAGCAATTATTCCCAAAATGATACACAGATACTTGTTCATTACTAAGTCAAGTTTCCCCATGTCTTAAAAAATATAGTTGAATCATATAGCTGTAGGCAGAATTACAATGTCGTTACTTGAGACCATGAGGTCAGTAACGTGTATTTATGCCGTTTTAGTAATTTTCTAAAGAGTATTTATTTAATGAAGCGCGATGTAACAAACTGAATAATGCGCAATTTACCGTGGTATAATTTTATGGCAATATGGTAAAGGTAATAGTGTTTTTAATTATGTATATATATGTAAATGTATCATTATAAGTAGTCTAAAAATAAATCAGGATGCAAAGTTTGCATTCTGTAATGACATCACTATGAACGTTTTTTAAAGAATTTAGACACATGTTTAGTTGTTACAAACATTTATTTGTATGCCAGTTATATATGTTTTTTCTTTTTTCGACACTGAATAAACGTCAAAGGCTACTCTTAAAGTAACGAAAAACATGCAATAGTTTATTATTGAAGGAAATCGGAGGACTGGTTCGTAAAAAAACGTTATAAATTCAATCACACGATAAGGTTTTACCTTCGTGGCGATGAAATGTTATAACCTAATATTTAAAACGTTATGTCCTCGGTTTCAGGTTGGATAAAGAGAATCAATCCTCTCTGTGTTTTGTAGTAATGTAAGAATATGTCATTAGTTTACAAACCTCACCTAAGACAACGCGCGTGATTGGAAAATGTCCCCGAACAGCGCCGTTATGTGCTCCTTAATCTTTTATAACGTCACATTAGAAATTAAAAATAATCTTCGGGAAAAAGGGCGACTGATGTCACAACTCTTTGGTACTCCATTTTGAAAGAGTGCGTGTAGATAAATATTAACTTCTACAACGTTTTTTTTATTCAAACAACGTGTTTGTAGAGTGAGTAATATTGTGATCTATCATTCAATTAGTGGAATAGAGAGGTCACGAAATCATTCCTCCCACGGTCGGTATGGTTATCAACAAAACTGGACCGGGTTCACCGGCCGCCTCCCTGTCGACAAAGCATTTTAAACCACACTACTATTACATCAACCATCATTTCAACGTTATAACTTTATGTCATAATGTATATTTATACATAATATTTAGGGACAAAAAATAATCTATGTGTTAATCCAAGTTATAAGCAAGCTCTACACAAAATTTTGTTCAATTTCGTTCAACCGTTGGGGCGACATTAAGTAACAAACAAAGATTACTGTCACCTGAATGGAGACAGGTGTGGAGGGCGACATTTTAGGACACTAAGGATCTTCAGGCTTCCCGACAATGAAGCGATTTTTTTTGTGCATGGTGTATTCCTGTTCATCAAACTAATATCATATCCATGTTTGTCTGATGACAACCAATATTTGTTCCTTAATCTTTTATTACTGTATTAAATAAGTGCTAAAAAGATTAAGTTGAGAAAATACATATGAAGTTATTTCGTTATTTATTTCTCACAGTACAAATGTTCTTAAGTTTGACTGAATTATTGGATTTATTATTTTACGTAGATATTGTCAATTACTAACTAGTTCACGTAACTCTTTATCACTTTTTATGTAGTTACGTGCACAGGCAATACTGGTACGTATATAATACATTGAGCATTTATGCAGAATGAAAGCTATTTGTTTAATCAAGCCAAACCGGACGTTACCTATGCCTTTGTAGGGATAGATATGTAATGATTAACATACAAGAAAGTAGGTAAGTGACATTAACTTAGTTGATTTTCTAGCATCGTCCGCCATCCTACAAGCAAGGATTTCACTCGGCATCGTTTCTTTTCTTGAAGCAAGCAAAATACGTTTACATTCCAGATAACATGTTTTTCACGCCACAAGGGTCCCCGGAGGGATAGGCAGAGGTGTGTATGTTCTTACTGTTGCTTATTTCTCTTCATGCCAGATGGCGATTCTGTGAGTAACCCTGGAACTTCTTCACATACGTCTTTAAAATTCTTCTCAGACGTACGGAGGTCTTCTCGCGATGATTTCCTTTAATGTATACATTGTCTTATGTCTGTATCTATTTAGTTTAAAAACTTATGAATTATCGGAACTATACTAAAAAGTGTTCTATTGCGCAACATGATATTCTAAAACAAAGTTTTAGAATCCCTCCCTAAACACGTTAAATTAAAAAGTTGTGAACAATAAGATGCGGTTTTCAAGGTGGGTTTTGATTTATGATATTGAACCCGGTAGGTGGCGCTACGATCTTGTTATAATTTTAATTTTTTCATCCAAGCGAGTATGAGCTATAGAGCGTTAGAATATTTATATAGGTACTAGCTTATGCCCGCGGCTTCGCCCGCGTGGAGTTCGAAAAAGTTACTTATGTATTTTCCTGCTAGAATCGGTTCAGCCGCTATGCCGTGAAAGAGCCACAAATATCCAAACTTACAAACTTTCACATTTATAATATTAGTAAGATATTATAGTAGGTATATTACTAAGGTGTATATTCGCCAGAAGAGTTGCAGCTAGACCACTAGACCAGACGGCCGTACATCAAAACAACAATAACTCAATCAAAATAAGAAATTGAGAAATATAAATCTTTGTAAGTAAAATATCTCCATTGAGTAATTATTACTTCAAGTGAAACCACATTGCGTTCACAGAAATGAACGTTGCATGAAACGAGATGCTCTTTCAGCTAAGAATTCCTTATAAATGTTCGAACTTATTCACTATCCATCGACTTTTTATTTTCATTCATTTAATCAATGCCACATGACAATACGACCTTCAAAGTTTTTTTTTTTTAATTCAAGTTCTTAATTTTAACATCCAAACCCATCTTTACTCATAAAAATACGTATAAAGATACTCTAATCTACCATGTATAGCCATCTACTTCGCGAACTGTACTCGTTTACTTTTTATATGTTATACCTACGATAGATGATATATATTTTATTAGTTACACGATAGATATTTATTTATAGGTTATACGATAGTTGGCGAGTCCGGAGAGCCCAGTAGGCAAACATACGGGCTTGACCGTATTAACAGACACATACGCCTCACACAAACAAAAGGTTTCCTCATGATGTTATGTTTTACCATAAAAAAACTCAAGGTGTAACAAAGTAATGTGCTGAATTTTGGAAAATAAACTTTATCGTTATTTCCCCACGGAACCGTTTTACAAACCAATGGCACTAGCATGTAAGTTGCGATATTTTTGTCGATTCGTTATTTTCTCGACTTTCCTCTGTATTGGACGAGAAAACCAGTTGATACAACTATCTCGCGACGCACAACTTGTCCTGCAGGGATAACAATCATGCTGTTATATAATTTGTCAAAAGCATATCCAACGTAATGTTTAAATTTGAAGCTAACGAAAATACAAGTTTTTTTTATTGGTTGGCTGTATTTTGGCTGGTAAATTTAGAAAGTAGGTACAGCGCGACTAATGTGGGTAATTTGGCGTAAAATTTGCTAATCGCTGATTAGTTACCGTCGCAGTGACTGGTGTCTAGTTATAGCTGTGCTTTGGAGAAGCATTAGTAATAAGTGGTAGCAATAAAGTAGTTAATCTTTGTCATGTACGTCACAAGTTGTCAAAATGGACATTTTCCGTAGATTTGTATTACAAAGTAAGTACCTTAGAATGATTCCACATAAAGTGACCCAAACTAGGCAAAGCTATGGAAATTGGACAATGATATACATATTTTCTTCTGCAAATATATTTAATTTGAAGGACATCCAATTTGAAAGACAATAGTAGAGATATAAATATTTGGCCGATAAAAATATTTAGTATCTTATATCACAGTTGCCCCGGATCTCAAATTCTAGCGATACTTTTTATTAGAGATAAAAATACCTACATAAATAATTACTATAGGTGCGATGGACCGCGACTGCGGCTATACAAGAGTATCGAATAACATGGGAACAAATCATTTCATATATTCACACTTATCGTGTGGGAGATAAATCCATGTTTTATGATGTTAAGTAGAAAATATAACTGAACCGTATCAATACAGAATACAACATGAGTATCATATGTTAAAGCTTTAAATTTTATTCAGTCTGGGAAGCCTGCAGTAGCATGCGACCTCACGCTTCTTTGTGCTTGTTTATACACCGTTAAAACAGTGTAGGGTGCTAGAATCCATCTCGTGTATCGCACACCCTTGCATAAATCCCAGACAGCGGACCTCTTTCGTTTCTCGCCCTCCAACCCTCGGCGCACTGTGGTGTCACGGGGGGCAGCGACAGTCATATAGGAAGCGCTCCCTCGTCGCCATGACAACGCCTCTTCCCGACAATATTATTGACAGACACTGCCACAGACGCAACTACCCTCGCACTCCCTACATAATACGTACCTATTTTTACAATAATGAATGGCCGCACATAACGACGTGTTCATTGCTGATAAGCAGTCGTTGCCTTTGCAAGATTAACGGGCGCGCGGCAGGGGATACTATAATAGAATAGTAATTTCAAGCGCTAATGGTCGCAGATTTAAGATTATGTGTTATGAAATATGTATAGCTTTGTGTACTGGCCATAGAGTATTGTAACTGATAAGGAACCGGAACTCATTGGTAATATATGTATAAGTAGTACCTTCTTATGAATTATGAATAGAATGGAGCGGATGAATTTGATTACAGAACCATTATTTAAATTGTGCTTTGGGTTGCGCGCGTCGGGTTACTTCCCGGTTGCGCATTTGTTTTGTTTGATGCACGCGGGATGGTTCTTCGCTTGTCCTACTTTATTTGTTACAACATTCATCCAAAATAAACCTAAGCATTATAATACTGCATTGCATTATCATGTTCCAAAATACATATACACATATAAATTGCAATGAATGTGATCAACCTTGTCATATGCATTGCAATTTTAAAGCGACGATTAAACTCATAACGTTAAACGACGCTATTAAAGCTGTCGCTGTCAATAAATCAATAACAAAACAACATCCACCGACTAGGTTACTGAGGTAAATCCTTGGCACAGATATTCAAGTTAAGCTCAACGTCAGGACTGGTTTGGTAATAAATAGCGCTGCGTCAGATGTTTGCCGAATATGGTAACGAGACACGTATCCGTTCATATGCCAGTATATACAACGAAAATAGTGCTGCATTGAAGTATATGATGACATTTCGAAGCTTAATAGTTGGGCGTCATAGGTGCTAAGTGTGTTGAATCACGCGAAACGTCTATATCATCACTAGGCGTTTGAGTGAGGTCGTAATTCGTGATTGCATATTGGTAAATTGAATCCAGCCCTGCCGCCGGCTGTCGTGTTTATGGAGCAAATGGTGAATGGCTTTACTATGGTTTCCCTAAATCATCGGACCGAGGCTACACACATTATACAAAACCTTTAATTAAGCTACTCAACTCTGTGTCTGAAGCCGTGGTGGCCGAGTGGTCCGAGCAGTTGCCTGCGACGCAAAGGTCGCAAGTTCGAATCCTGCCTGTACCAATGAGTTTTTCTGAACTTAAGTACAGTGATTAGTCACACCACGAGCTTTAAGCGGTGAAGCAAAACATCGAGAGGAAACCTGCATACGTCTGAGAAGCAATTCAAAGGCGTATGTATAGTCGTGCACGTTGGCACCTAATATACCTCTGGCGGAAATTGGGTGTGTGGGCATTACCTATACACCTCTGCCTACCCCTTCGGGGACCCTTTTGGGAAGGCGTGAGGATATATATATTTTTTTATAACTCTGTAGTGTGGAATTTTAAGTTTCTACCTAACTATCTGTAGGTTTTCCGCGGTTATTGTCGCGTTAAGTTCGTATATATCAGTACTGCTCCACTCCCTTGCACTACAATGACAAAGTGTACATTATATATATGTATCCCTTCCTCTTAAATATCAATTCACTTATTGGTGAAAACCGTATGCAAATCCGTTCCCAGTGCCTCTTAACTGTGCAGGAAAATATAATTATATAAAGAAAATATCTGCATAAATTTAAAAATTCAGCCATACTTGAGGCACGGCGACAGACTCAATATTACAACATTAGAACCTAGGTAGGTATAGGTATCTTCACCAAGTACGTTACAAACATGATATGAGTAATATTTCGGCAGTGTTGCATTGACTTAGTTTGATCGACTATGGTAATTAATCAAGGTTCCAATTGATGCAATTCTTGTATGAACTCTAAGATATTGTTTGAATATTATGTTAGTACATACCTATTTATTTATATTTTTAAGTGAGTAGTGAGAATATACGGACAAGAAAAAGGAATGTTTATTCAAATGTACTTGAAAAAATTGCTAACCTTGTCTTATGTGATAATTTTGGACGATGCCATGTGGTAATAATGTACGTAGGTTCTTGGTGGACACCTAGAACAGTTGTGTGATAAGAATATCTGTATGATCAAAGTATCCTGATCAAAGATCCTTGGTGTAGTATATAAATTATCGTAGGTGTACCTATATTATGGTGGTATGTTTATCGGCCGCTTTATTAACAGTAATCTATCTAGTTTAGTTTGGCGGTCTGTACAGCTCGAAAGTTTAGTTTTTGTAAGAATCTACAAACTTCTTTAAATCCAGTTAAGGATCTAGCGTGATGATATGTATGTATTATCTAAAGCAGAAAATGTGTCACCCTACAGGAAGGTAGTACATAGGATGTATACATAGGTACTTAATACCTACGCTCAATCTCCGTCGTGCCGGATTGAGTACAGACAGACCGCTCCCGGGTCCGGCCTGCCGTATAACTCAATTCCACCCGGGATGATCGCACCCCAGCCTCGCCGCCCCTCCGCCATCCCCAGCGTATGCAACGCAAAATGCATAAAATTACATGCGCTGGATATTGGCTGCGTTCGATAAAATAAGGTTATGTAATTATTTTATCTTTCAAAAGGTTCCGCACTCGGAAGCTTTTACGTACATTGTACTACCAATACGATTGTGCCATTCGATTAAATTCATTATTGACAGTAGCGTCAAACGTAACATGTACAGCCAGCCCCTCACACAATAAAATGTCGGTAGTTACGCAATCAATTAGCCACGCACTATTTTACGTCAATATTATCTGAATCAATCAATAGAGTATTCTTAACAATTATTGTGCTGGTAAAATAAAATTTGAAAGCCTATACCTTTTCTTAGCTTGAAATTTAAGTCAGCCATGACAGTGCTTGTCAAATACAATGACCTGTCAATTCAATACAATAAAAAACAAACGGTACCTAGTGATACCGGCGATTTGAACAAGACACTTCCGTGTTGCTAGCTAAAATACGAAATTATTATTTTACCCAACGATTTTGTTGAAGACTTGTTTCCGCGAATAGACTTATAAACAACACTTCTAAATGTAACCTGCGATTGCCGCATTGCCGTAAATGATGGCGCTAACTAATTTATACTATCAATCCGTTTTTATTATTTACTCTGATTCCCCGGAAATCATGTAACGATGTTGAGTTACAGAGATAAATATATAAAGAGCGTGGTGGCCGAGTTGTTTAAGTAGTCAGGTTGTAGTTAGGTCAAGTTCGGACCTCGGTAGTTTGTACCATGGAGTTCATATGAAAATACCAATTTATTACACCATGAGCTTTAAGACGAAGAAAAACAAAGCGCGGGAACCTACATACATTCGAAAATAGATTAAACGTTGTGGCTGGTGGATGGCGACATACTCGCCTTGTGTCACGTAGCACCTATATAATTCCAGACTAATGCAGTAAATGAAATATATTTCCTGCATTATTTACTGTTCGCATTACATCTTAAGATTTTTGGATAAGATTACACTGGATAGGATAAATTGAAAGTGGGTACAGAGATAGTAATCAAATAATTACACATTAACTTATATAACGTATTATCATTATAAATAAAGGTTGTATATAAATAAATGTTAGTAAAAGTACCTACACGAGCGTATAACGGAGCGCAGTCCGCGCCCGCGGCACATTCTATACTCATATGCGGTCATCAAAGGCGGTTTCACACTAATTTGAATAGTCGTAATTTGCGTATTCAATTCTGTCTATTGCGTGATGTCCACCAAGGAGAGCGAACACAAGATGTTCTTTTATGCATAGCTATTTCTTCTACATAAGTGAATCCGATAAACATGGAGATGAAACTTGCACACGTTTGAGAAGCAATTCAAAGGCGTATGTATAGTCGTGCTTGAGCAACGGCGATGGTTTCGCCATCTGTCACGTTGGCACCTTAACCTTCCCTGGCGTAAAGTGGGTGTATGAGTACTACCTATACACCAGAGGTGTACCCTACCCCTTCGGGGACCCTTGTGGGAAGGCGTGAGGATATATATTAATGAATCCATCAACAAATAAGATATTGATGAATTCGGTTTTATCACTGTGTATTATTTATCTAACTGGTTTATATGACATTATCTCTAACTATAAATAAATAATTATTATACAAACGAATTCAACGCTCTGCCGGAGAAGTGGTTCGCTTAAAACTAGTGGGGTTCTGGACCTGATTCCTAGGTGGACTAAAAAACTAGGGCCGTTTTACAATTTGAAAATACTCATGCCCTACCTCTCTTCATGTGGTTTAGCGCTATCATGTGTACTGGAGGTAAAGCCTACGTAGTAGCATCAATCTTGAATTCAAATGGTCTTACAGTATACAACAAATTCAAGAAAAAAATAATGGCGACTATAGTCACACCTGTCACTTTGGGGACCAATAATAAATTCGACGTGTGTTGTATAATCATATTCGCTAAACCTTTATTATTTTCCATTTAGTCTCTGATCACTACAACCTTATCGGGGGTAT
>JACCPG010001749.1:0-10015 GCA_016069955.1 Drepana arcuata
TCTTCCTGCGGCTGGGCGCCGATGGATTTGTAGAAGGCAATCGCCGGCTCGTTCCAGTCCAGCACGCTCCACTCGAAACGGCCGCAGCCGTTGTCGCAGGCGATCTTGGCCAAATGCCGCAAGAGCTTCTTGCCGGCGCCACCGCCGCGTTGCTCGGGGTTGATGTACAGGTCTTCGAGGTACAGGCAGTTGCTGCCCAGCCACGTGGAGTAACTGAAAAAGAACACGGCAAAACCGATCGGCAAGCCGTCCCGCAAGCAGATCAGGCCATGGGCGGTCGCGCCCTCGCTGAACAGGCTGCGCTCGATGTCCGCGACACTGGCGATCACTTCATGCCGGGCCTTCTCGTACTCGGCAAGCTCGGTGATGAAAGCCAGGATCTGCGCAGCATCGCTGGGCACGGCGGGGCGAATCTCGATGGTCATGGGCGAGCCTTGGGCAATTTCAAAGCACACATACTAAGACGCTTTCATGACGAGTTGCAGTGCAATTTCGAGAGGGTGCGGGTGCTTTACTCCGTCGCGCAGTGATCCGAGCACCACCAACCACAGAACAATCACCGTGGCCGCCCATGGTAAACAGTCGGCATAACGCCAACGATTCGAGACTTGCCCATGCACGCCACTCCGCCGGTGGGCGCGAAGACTTTCGCGCTGTTCTGCCTTGCCAGCTTCCTGCTGTCACTGTCCTACGGTTCGACGTTTTTGCTGTCGCTGCTGATTCACGCGCGCGGCGGCAACGACCATGATGCCGGCAGCGTGATTTCCATGGCGATGCTCAGCACCTTCGTGGCCGTGGTGCTCTCCGGGCATTTGGCCGATGCGCTGGGCGCGGCCCGGGCGATTGCCGGGATGGGCGTGTTGCTGGTGGTGGCGTGCCTGGGTTTTGCCCTGGTGCCCGGGTTTGGCCAAGGCTTGATGGTGTGCGGGCTGGCCCTGGGGTTGGGTTGGGGCGTGTTCTACACACTGGGTCCGATCATCGTGACCTTGCTGGTAGAACCACGCCAGCGGGCCAAGTACTTTGCGCTGCTGTCGGGCAGCATGCTGAGTGGGATCGGCTCCGGCCCCCTGCTCGGGCGTGCCGCCAGCGCGCTGGACCTGCCCCTGACCAGCTCGTTCTATATTGCCGGGCTGGCCAGCCTCGCCGGTGTGGTGATGTTCTGGCGTATGGGCGCTCGGCTCAAGCATCACACGAACGTGCCGGCCGCCCGTATTTCCTGGGCTGCCAGCCGCAGAGTGCTGTCTTCCAGGGCGGCGTTCGCCATCCTGATGGTCGGCTTGGGAGGGTGCGTATTTGGTGGGCTTTCATCGTTCCAGACCAGCTACGCAGCCGAGCATGGCCTGGACTATTCGCTGTTCTTCGGCGGGTTCCTGAGTGCCGCCATTACCAGCCGCCTGTTGATCGCCGGCTTCGTGGTCAAGCGCGACGCCTACCGCGCTGCCTGCGTGTTGTCCGGGTTGATGCTCGGGTCGATCGCCCTGTTTGCTTTTGGGGTGAGCGGCAACCTCAGCTACCTGCTCGCAGCTGCCACGTTGGGCGTGGGTTACGGCCTGACGTACTCGGTGATCAACGGGCTGGTGGCCAATGAAGCACCGCCCGGCACCACGTCCCAGGCCCTGCTGTTGTTCAGCCTCGGGTACTTCGTCGGCGTGTTTGGCTTTCCGCTGCTGGCGGGCAAGATCATCGTCGAGTACGGCCTGTCGACCCTGATGCTCTGCGTGCTGGCCATCGCCGCACTGAACTGGATGATCACCGTGGCCCGCCTGATGGCGCGCAGGCTCTCGACACACAAAATCTTACAGGTGGGCTAATACCGTTCGTCGCCATCAAGGCACGAACGCCGAAGCTGGGCGGACCAATAGAGGGTAAGGACATTAATCATATGGAGACACCCTCATGAAGAATTCCAAGTTTGCCGCCCTCGCCCTCACCGGCCTGTTGTCTGCCACATCGCTGGGCGCCTTCGCTGCCACCTCGTCCACCGGCAAGACTGACCCGGCCGGCAGCTCGCCAAACCCTGCCACCCAGGAATCCCAGGACTCGATGGGCACCGGCATGGACACCAACGGCGGCGCGATCATCCAGCCAGGCGCAGACCCGCGCACCCAGGGCAACGACACCCAACGCCAAGCTCCGGCGGCCGTCGGCAATGGCAAGATGGGCCCCGCGATCAATCAACCCAACATCAACAAAGGCGACGACTCGAACGTGCCTGGCGCGCCGAAACAGCCTGCGCCTTGATGGATCGATAGCACACCAACACCCGATCATTTCCCAGTGAAGAGGTACGCATGAACGTCGATAGAAACCTTGAAAAAGAAGTCCTCACCCGCCTGTTGCACGCCCACCCGAACGGCCTGGGCAAGGAGGTGCTGGATAACTACCGCGGCGAAAAGGTGGTGGCCAGTGTCTTGGCGTTCCTCCAGGACCGCGGGCTGATCAAGGATGGGCATGTGACCACCGACGACGCCGGTGAATACTCGTTGAACCTGCCGATCAAGCTGACTGCCTCCGGTGTCGACGAGGCCCGCAAGCTTGAAAGTGAAGGCCCTCAGTAATCCATTTTGTCTGGCCTGGCCCTGGCGACAGGGCCAGTGGGAGTATCGCAATGCCTCTAGGAAGCAAAGCCAAATACACCGCCGCACAGAAGCGCAAGGCTGCCCGTATCGAACAGAGTTACGAGCACCAGGGCGTACCCAAGGATGAAGCTGAGGCCCGCGCCTGGGCTACCGTCAACAAGCAGTCTGGCGGTGGCGAAAAGGCCGGTGGCTCGGGTCAGCGTAAAGCCCCGCAGGAAAAGTCCCAGGCCCGCAGCGACTCGGCCAAGCGTGCCGTGGCCAGCCGTGACGGCCATGCGCGCAACAGCCGGGCCTCATTGGCGACGCAAACCAAGCAGAGCTTGCTGCAGGAAGCGCGGGCCAGGGCCATTCCGGGCCGCTCGAGCATGCGCAAGGATCAACTGATTGAAGCGCTGCGAAAGGCTGGCTGACGCCAGTCTTCCCCACATTTCAAAACCCATTCCGGGCTGTGGTGAGGGAGTTTGCTCCGGCTGCGCTGGCGAACCGTAGCAAGCTCCCTCGCCACCACTCGCCCATATATTTTTTTTCGCGATGTCGCCAATCAGCGATGCGCCGAGACCAGCAGCATCATCGGACGCTCTTGCTCTTCTGCCAACGCTGGCAGGGCCTTGAGGTCGGCTTCGCTCGGCCCCCACTCCTGCACATGGCTCAGCGTGAACCCCGCCTGGATCAGTAGATTGAGCAACGTGCCCAAGGTACGGTGCTGCTTGATCACGCCCTCGGCCAACCAGTTCGTCACCCGTGGCCCCTCTAATTGGTAACTGTCCAGCGGCCAGCTTTTGCGACCCTGAGCATCGACCTGCCAGCCTGGATTTCGCGGCGCCATGAAGATCGGGTGCTCGATGGAAAACACCAGCCGCCCACCCGGCACCAGCGCTTGATGGAGGGTCTGGAACAACCGCTTAAGGTCGACGATGTAATGGAACGCCAAGGAGCTGTAGGCCAACTCGAATGTGCCCGCCGGCAGGTCGAGTTGTTCCAGGTCGGCGATGGCGTAGGTGACGGTCGGCGCCGAGGTCATCGCCCGGGCCCGCGCCAGCATCTTGTGCGACACATCCAGGCCAAGCACCTGTGCGGCGCCCTGCTCCTGGGCCCAGCGACTGAACCAGCCATAACCGCAGCCCAGATCAACCACGTTCAAACCGGACATCGGCGGCAGCAAGGCCTGCAAGGCGGGCCACTCCGGCGCGCCGGCGAGGCCCTCCACCGAGCGGCTCATTTTGCTGTAGCCCTCGAAGAAGGCCGGCGTGTCGTAGATGTTCTGGGTCATGGGACGGCTCCGTACTGAGTGCCCCTATTCTGCCAACAACGCGTCCACTTCGGCAGCCCCTGGCGAAGTCGCCGGGCCCCAGCGCGTGACCGCCAGAGCCGCGGCGGCGTTGGCGCGACGCGCTGCCTGGGCCGGTTGCAGGCCGCTGGCCAAACCGGCCAGGAACACCCCGGCATGGGCATCGCCCGCACCGTTGCTGTCGACCGCCTGGACCTTGAAACCCGGCACATGCTCAGCCTCGCCCCGACGACTGACCCAGCAACCCTGCGGACCGTCGCGCACCACCAACAAGGCCTCGGCAGGCAAATGTCGAGTGAGTGCGAGCAGCGCATCGGCGAGCGTCGTGGCACCGGTAAACGCGAGCGCCTCCGGGCCGTTGCTGGTCCAGATATCGATACGCGGCAGCAAGGCAACCATCAACGCCGAGTCCGGCGCCTTGACCAAGGGGCCCGGGTCGAACACCACGGGTATAGCGCGCGGCAGCGCCAGCAGCCAATCGAGTAACGCCTGCGCCTTGCCCTCGAGCAACAGGCTGTAGCCGCTGACGTACACATAGTCGTCTGCCCGTGGTACGACGCCCGCCAAGTCCTCGGCCGTCAAGTCGCCTTCTGCGCCGATATGGGAAATGAAGGTGCGCTCGGTGGTGGCTTCGGTCAGCGACACACACAGGCCGGTGTCCTTGCCGTCACTGGTCGCCAGGGCGATTTCCACGCCTTCGGCCTGCATGGCCGCACGGGCCAGGTCACCGAAGCGCCCGCGGCCATGGCGCCCGAGGTACACCACCGGCAACCCATTGCGGCGCGCGGCGGCCATCACGTTGAAACCACCGCCGGCTTCGAAGCTGGCCGACTGCGCCAGCACGTCGCCGCCGGTCGCGGGCAGGGTGTCGAGGGCCATGACCAGGTCAACGATGACCTGGCCGGTGTGCAGCAATCTAGACATTGTGACTCTCGACTAAAGCCGGACGACGGTCAGCCGCGCCGCCCAGCAGCGCATAAATCCCGCCGGCCACCAGGAAGGTGACGATCCAGCCCAGGCCGTTGTGGCCCAGCCAGGAGTCGGACAACGGCCCGGCGAACCAGATGTTTTCGGCAGTGGTGCCGATGGTGGTGAAACTGAAGCCCAGCACGATCGCCACGGCCCAGGCGCCGAACGCGCGCCACTCCACCCCGCCACGGTACCAATAGGCGCTGTTGGGGCTGACGTCGAGCAGGTCCTTGGGGCTGTAGTAGTGACGGTGGATCAGGTCGACCACGAAGATCCCGACCCACGCGGTGATCGGTACCGCGAGCAACGAGATGAAGGTGATGAACGGACCGTAGAAACTGTCGGCGATCAGCATGAAGTAGATGGAGCCGGCGAAGATCGCCACGATATCGACGATCACCGCGTGCACACGCTTGACCTTCAAGCCGAGGGTCAAGGTGGTGAGGCCGGCCGAGTACACCGACAGGTTGTTCGACAGCAGCAGCCCACCGAAGGCGGTGATCAGGTA
The DNA here is from genome assembly GCA_016069955.1 of Drepana arcuata. NCBI lineage: Eukaryota > Metazoa > Arthropoda > Insecta > Lepidoptera > Drepanidae > Drepana > Drepana arcuata. Next base: position 5,345 of record JACCPG010001749.1, read on the forward strand.
CGGCACGGCCATCCAGGTCGGCAGCATGTCGCGGATCGCGATGATCGGGTCAGTTGCCGACGCCAGGTCGTTGTTGCCCACCGACAGCAGGCCGCCGAGGGTGATCAGCAGCACCAGCGGAATGCCCGCACCGAACGCGGCGGACGCCACCAGGCGCACGGCCTTGACGCTGCGGTGCTGGTAGCGCGACATGTCGGCACCGGCGTTGGCCCAGCCGATACCGGTACCCGCCGCCATGGTGCCGATACCGATGATCATCGCGCTCAACGGCGCCGGGGTGGCGTTGAACACCGCGCTCCAGTCGATGGTGGCGCAGAGGAAACCGCCGACCAGGACGTTCAATGCGCCGAACACGTAGGTCGACCACTTCTGGATCACCAGCAAGGTCGCGTGGCCGAGGCCGGAAACGGACAGGGTCAGCAGCACGAAAATGGCGATGAAGATCAGCGTCAGCAGCGGCGCGCTCTTGGCCTCGACCGGCGAGCCGAACAGGATCGAACACAACGACAGCAACACGAAGGCGGCGGTGGTGGTGTTGACGGTTTCCCAGCCCAGGCGCGACATCAGCGAGACCAGCGTCGGTCCGATGTTGCCGCGTACCCCGAAGATCGCGCGGGACAGCGTCAGGCTCGGCGCACGGCCACGTCGGCCGGCAATCGAGATGATGCCCACCACCGCGAAAGAGCCGGCGGCGCCGAGGATCGCGACGATGATCGCCTGCCAGATCGCCAGGCCGCGAAACGCTACCAGGGTCGCGCCCAGCGGCAAGCCGAGGATGCTGATATTGGCCGCAAACCACACCCAGAACAGTTGCAGCGGATGGCCGTTGCACTCGCCTTCAGGGACCGGTTCGATACCGCGTGTTTCCAATTGCCCGGCACTTTGGCCGGAAGAAGTGCTGCTCATGAGGGGTGCTCCTGGTGCCTGTATTGTTGTGGTTGTGGCAGAGAATCAAAGCTTTAACCGGTCATCCTGACTCGACGCGACCTGTGTAGGAGCCGGGGGGCACGCCTACAGGGTTCAGCGCAATGTAAGCAGCCCCGCGACCAACGGCTGCAAATCCAGGCCATTGACCTGCTTGACCTGTTCGATCATCGCTTCAGGCCAGCACTGCAGGCCCAGACAGGCGCCGAGCATGGCGCCGAGGATCGCGGCAATGGTGTCGGTGTCTCCGCCAAGGCTGGCGGCCAGGCACAGCGCCTCGAAGGCCTCCAACTCACCCACCGCCACTTGCTGGGCGAGGGCAAACGACACCACCACGGACTCCTGGGAAGCCACGGAGGTGCCGATCAATTCATACAGCAGCTCGGCAAACAGGGCCTTGTCGCCGCTGCCGACGCTCAGGGTTCGCGCCCAACTGATGCGCGTGGACATCCGTCCGCCAGCCACCCAGTGACCATGGCTTTCTGCCTGCTGGGCGATCTGCGTGCCGATGTTCAGCGCTTCACCGAGGTCCACGCCATTGATGCCTGCCGAGACTACCGCCGCGACTGCCGCCGCGCTGGAGATGCCCAGCGTGGTGTTATGGGTCACCTGGCACGCCTGGATCACCGCCTGGATGAACTGCACCGGATCACTGACGTCGGCGGCAATGCCCACCGGCGTGATGCGCATCGCTGCGCCGTTGGTGGTGCCATAGCGCCCGGATTCTTCCGGGGTGTGGCCGGCGAGGATCATGTCGATGGCGCGCTTGGTGGACGGCCCGAGCAGATCCTGCGAACCCTTGGCACGCATCACCGCTTCCCAGTCGATCAGGCGTTGGGCGAGCACGGTCGGCTCGATGCTGCCCTGCCCTTCGACCAGCAACTCGCCGACCAGGATCGCCTGCTCGGTGTCATCGGTGATGGAGCCGGCCGGCATGTTGGGGGCAATGGGCTGATCGGCGTCGGCGTCTTCCAGGCCGGTAATGGCACCGAAACGCGCGCGGACCTGCTCGCGGCTCAAGGATTGGGTGGGCATGCCCAGGGCATCACCCAACGCCAGGCCGTAGAAAGCGCCGAGGGCGCGATTTTGCCGAGTCATTTCGACGCTCCGAACTGCAGGTGCAGGCGAAAGTGCAGAGGGTCGAGCAAACTTTCGACGTACTCCATGAAGCGTTCGCGACGGTCATAAGTGGTACGCGAGGCCTTGAGAAACACGCTGCCGGCTGGACGGCCGAGCAACTCGGCGTCTTCATCGCTCAAGGGCTCGGCGCCGATCCACTGGTCACCTTCGGCGCCCACATAGCCGTAGGCGGCCAGGGTGATGGTCAGGGAGTTGTCGATCAGCCCCACACGCGGCAGGCTGTCGAGGCCACCGGCAGCAGGCATTAGCGAGCGCTCCAGCGACACGGCTGTGCCATCGGTGGTACGCCGACGGCGGTCGAGGGCGATGAATTGGTCAGTGCCGAAACGGCTGAGCAGGTCCGGGCGGGTGACCGCTTCCAGGCGCAGGATGTCGGTGGTCACCAGCGCGCCGGTGTCAGCCAACGCCTGGGCCCAACCGCTGCGCTGGTCGAGCACCATGCCGTCAAAGGTGACGATGGAGCCGACGCCGCTCTGGGTGGCGATGTAATTGCGCCGCTTGAGTTCGGCCAGGGCTTCGCGCAGGGTGCCTCGGCTGACCGCAAACTCTCGGCCAATTGATGCTCGCCCGGCAGCAGGAAACCGTCGGCCATCACCCCACCCTCGATACGGCGGATGAGTTCGTCGACGACGCGTTTTTTCTTATCAAATCGAACATGTCTAATCATGTACAAATTGATAACCGAAACCGCCCGATCACAGCAAGCGAATTATTTCAGGGGGAAGGGAAAAACGCCCTCAGGGCTCCAGGCCAATCGGGAAAAAGACCCCGTCGCTCCACACGCCCAGCCAGTTCTGACCGTTGATCGGACGGCTCACCGCCAGCTCCACCAGTTGGTAGAACACGTTGCGATGCACCAGGGCTTCGAGGTTGGTGCGCACCCGCACATACGGCGCGGGTTCCTGGGTGTCGGGGTCGATGACTACCCGCAGAGGGTGCTCATGGCCGGCGTCGATCGACTCATCGACATTGGTGGTAAAACGCAGCACCTGGCTGTCGCCCTGCCCCTGCACGTCCAGGGTCACGGCCACAAACGGCGCGTCATCGACACGGATGCCGACCTTTTCCACCGGGGTGACCAGGAAATAATCATCGCCATCGCGGCGGATGATGTTGGAGAACAACTTGACCATCGGCTTACGCCCGATAGGCGTGCCCTGGTAGAACCAGGTGCCATCGCGGGCGATGCGCATGTCGATGTCGCCGCAGAAATCCGGGTTCCACAGATGCACCGGCGCCGGTCCCTTGCCCTTGGGCAGTTGGGCCAACAGATCATTGGCCTTGGCGGAATCGGTCATGGGGGTCTCCTGTGTCTTACTGATCGCTCATTCCCAGCAGGCCGCGGGCGTACTGCGCCAGGGGGCGGGCAATCAGGTCTTCTGGCTTGTTGTCGTGGAACGTCAGTAAACCGCCACGACTGCGAATGCGTGCAGTATCAATCAAATACTGGGTGCTGGTCTCGATCAACATGATCTGGATTACGCCGCTGTCCAAGCCTACGCGGTCGAGGGCCTGCTGGTCGGTCCACTCATCGGCATTGCCGATACGGTCATCCGCCGCGGCAAACCGGCAGTACAACAGGTAGTGCGCGCCGGCCGCACGGGCTTCGGCCATGGCTTGTTCGAGGCCTTCGGGCTGACGTGCACGACGCACCATGGGGAAGTATTCGACGAAGCCGTTGAAGGCTTCCTCGGCGACCACGTTAGGTCGCGGGTACGCGCTGCCCGGTGGGACGAACGCACCCTGGGCGATAAATACAAAGGAATCCGGCTGTATGCGAACCGAGGCGGTCCGGCGGGTATCGCTGTGGTCGAGCAACCCGGCGTCGCTCATCTGATAGCGGGTGCCTTCGGCCATATCGCTGACGGTCATGCAACCACTCAGCGTCAACGACGCCAGCAACAAAACCAGGTTACGCATCCTAATCCTCCAGAAGCCGGTGACGGAAAACCGGCGAATGGGCACGAGATGCAGAATCCAGGCCACTCGCAAGCGGCGCAAAGCAAATGGGGGAGCGGCTTGCTCGCAAATGCGGCGGATCAGTCGGTATTTGCTTTGACCGGCACACCATATGCGCGAGCAATCCGGCTCCCACAGGGTTCTGCACCAGCCTGGGCTAGCCGCCGATGATCTTCATGATGGTGGCACCGCCCGAGAAAGCGACTTCCTGTTTGTCACCCAACGCCTTCATCAACAGGCCCTGCAGGGCCGGCAGTGCCTGGTGGCGGGGTTGATCCAACAGGTCGCCGACGTAGTGACGGTTGCTCGACGACAGGCAACCGTGCAACCAGCCGGTGGACGACAGCCGCAGCCGCGAACACGTACGGCAGAACGGCACGCTTTCATTCGCGATGACGCCAAAGAAGCCTTTGCCCGGCACTTCGTAGCGCACTGCCGTGGCATCGACCGGCGCGTTGGCCTGCAGGTATTCATACTGCTCGCCGATCAGGCTGAGCAATTGCTGAAGGCTGACGAATTGCTGCAGGAATGCATTCGAGTCCTTGGCCAGGTGGCCCATGCGCATCAACTCGATAAAGCGCAACTCGTAGCCTCGCTCCAGGCAGTAGTCGAGCAACGGCATCACCTGATCGAGGTTCTGGCCGCGCA
>JACCPG010001752.1:0-12613 GCA_016069955.1 Drepana arcuata
TGTTAACTGTTCTAAACTGTTTTAAAACCCTTTTTTAAAATAGGTACCCTTTTACGTAGCGGTAGAAAAAGATTTTATTTACATATAAATTCTTAGCGAGAGGAGCAGTTCATTGTTATGCATAGCAATCATTTATATTTTCTGAAATTATATAATAAGCTTTTTGAGTTAGTTTGATGACAGCTTTAAGCTCTGGAGAAGGTAATTCAACTATTTTCAGAGCTAGCTCCCACACAAATGAGTTGGTAGTTTTGTATAATCTAGCTGTAGGTGCATGCAGGTATAGGAGTTAGCCTAGAATAATAGTTTTATTAGAATACAAAGTTCCTCATCGCGTCTGTCTCTTTACGATAATCTCAAGTCTACTAAACAGACTTTCATGCGGTTTTCATCAATGGACAGAGTTACATGTGAGAAAAGTTAAAGCTTATATGAATCGTTTATAATTTAACTTATATTGGTTGAAATATGATGGTAAATTGATGAAAATGTTTGCCTTTGCAATGCCGGCAAATGCCGGTATGAAACCGGGGCGAGTCACTAGTCTGTGTAACAACAATGGATATGGCCAGAATACAACTTTATTAGGTACCTCTTAAATATAGGGTTATTATGTGTTTTTCTGAACTTAACGTACAGTGATTAGTCACACCACGAGCTTAACGGTGAAGGAAAACATCGAGAGGAAACCTGCATACGTCTGAGAAAGCGTATGTATAGTCGTACTTGAGTAACTGCGTTGGACTCGCCATCTATCACGTTGGCACCTAATATTCGACGTTTTATGAGTGCCCATCTGGGCCTATGTGAAATAAAAAGATTTTCAAAAAAAAAAAAAAAAAAAAATATATATATATATATATATATATATATATATATATATATATATAGATAATAAATCCCCACGCCTTCCCATAAGGGTCCCCGAAGGGGTAGGCAGAGGTGTATAGGTAATACCCACACATCCACTTTCCTCCAGAGGTATCAAAATCAATCAAAATCTTTTTATTTCACATAGGCATATATATATATATATCTATCTAATACCTTTAAACGAGCAATTCTTGTATATTTATATATTTATTTATATATATATAATCTGAATCTCGGAAACGGCTCCAACGATTTTCATGAAATTTGGTACGGGGGGGATTTTGGGGTCAATAAATTGATCTAGCTAGGTTTCATTTAAAAAAAAAGTTGTTTTATCCGTGTTTTTAGGCAATGAAAATCTCCTACAATTTCAACAATAAAGCGTTGCTAAGCAACAAACTTTAAGCCAATGAGTGTTTGGTTTGACGTTACGTTATCGTAGATGTATTATATATAAAATCAATTGTTTACTTACATGACAAAATGCCTAAAAGAAGAAGAAGACTCATCTCAAGAACACCTTCAAGAAAATAGTGATCGACAAACAAGACTCATTTCAACAAATCAATGAAAATAATCAGTCTTCCGCTCGTCCCACAAGTCTTGCAAAACTTGACTAACATTATACGAGCAGAAAGGTCTTAGATGTTTCACGAGGGATTCTTTGTGGCCGCTGAATATGACCAACAGAGGGATCGACGTCCACAATATTTGCGGCAGCGAGCAGCAAAACGTGTAGCTTATGAAAAGAGCGGACAACGAGAGCGATATCTGTAAGATTTCCGGCAGCGTGCAGCATTACGGGTAGCTACTGAAAATCATGAACAACGGGAGCGATGTCTACAGGATTTGTAGCAGCGAGCAGCACAACGTATAGCTACTGAACATTACAAACAACGGAAACGACGTCTATAAGATTTCTGGCAGAGAGCAGCACAACGTGTAGCTACTGAAAATTACGAACAACGAGAGCGACGTCCGTAAGATTTCCGGCAACGTGCAGCACAGCGTGTAGCTACTGAACATTACGAACAACGGGAACAATGTCTACAAGATTTCCGGCAACGTGCAGCACAACGTGTAGCTACTGAAAATTACGAACAACGAGAGCGACGTCTGTAAGATATCCGGCAGCGTGCAGCATAACGTGTAGCTACTGAACATTACGAACAAAAGGAACGACGTTTACAAGATTTGCGGCAGCGTGCAGCACAACGTGTAGCTACTGAGCATTACGAACAACGGGAGCGATGACTGCAAGATTTGCGGCAGCGAGCAGCACAACGTGTAGCTACTGAACATTACGAACAACAGGAACGACGTTTACAAGATTTGCGGCAGCGAGCAGCACAACGTGTAGCTACTAAACATTACGAACAACAGGAACGACGTTTACAAGATTTGCGGCAGCGTGCAGCACAACGTGTAGCTACTGAACATTACGAACAACGGGAACGATGACTGCAAGATTTGCGGCAACGAGCAGCACAACGAATAGCTAATGAACATTACTAACAACGGGAGCAATGTCTGCAAGATTTGCGGCAGCGAGCAGCACAACGTGTAGCTACTGAACATTACGAACAACGGAAACGACGTCTACAAGATTTGCGGCACCGAGCAGCACAACGTGTAGCTACTGAAAATAACGGAAAACGAGGGCGACGTTTATAAGATTTCCGGCAGCGTGCAGCACAACATGTAGCTACTGAAAATGACGAACAACGGGAACGACGTCTACAAGATTTGCGTCAGCGAGCAGCACAACGTATAGCTACTGAAAATGACGAACAACAGGAGCGATGTCTACAAGATTTGCGGCAGCGTGCGGCACAACGTGTAGCTACTGAATATGACGGACAACGAGAGCGACGTCTGTAAGATTTCCGGCAGCGTGCAGCACAACGTGTAGCTACTGAAAATGACGAACAACGGGAACGTCGTCTACAAGATTTGCGTCAGCGAGCAGCACAACGTATAGCTACTGAAAATGACGAACAACAGGAGCGATGTCTACAAGATTTGCGGCAGCGTGCGGCACAACGTGTAGCTACTGAAAATAACGAACAGCGAGTGACGTCTGTAAGATTTCCCGCAGCGTATAACACAACGTATAGCTACTGAAAATGACGAACAACAGGAGCGATGTCTACAAGATTTGCGGCAGCGTGCGGCAGAACGTGTAGCTACTGAAAATGTTGAAGAACAGGAGCGATGTCCGCAAGATTTGCGGCAGCGTGCGGCACAACGTGTAGCTACTTCTAATGACGAACAACGGAATCGACGTCTACAAGATTTGTGGCAGAGTATGGCACAACGTGTGTTTACGTTGATAAAGGTCCCAATCATATTTTTTCTCATACATCTACCATGTACAGACAGTGATCCGTTACATTTTCACAAACTACATCTAAATCGGATAAGCCGTTTCTGAGGTTAGTGTGCACAAACGCACAGACAAAAATTCTAACAATCAGTGTTTTGGGTGCTGTTTGCGTTGATAAAGCTCCCAATCATATTTTTTTCTCTTACATCTTCCATGTACAGACAGCAATCCGTTACATTTTTATTATATGTTTAGATTTTGGCATATGTTTTTAATTTCTTAACCGATTAACTCGTGATTTTTTATTTAAATTAAAAGTTCACATTTTTTCATTATTATATTGGTAACATTAAAAATATTATTCATATTTCATAAGTCTGTAATTCCTACGAAATAATATTTTATATTATATTTACCGAGCTAAGCTCGGTCATCCAGGTACTATATATATAATTTATAAGATAAAGCAATTAATCTTGCAGTCGTTTGAACGGATTGCGACTAAGATTGCACATCCCAGATAAAAACATACATATTATTTATACATACAACGCAATAAATAATAATATAATATATCCTCACGCCTTCCCACAAGGGTCCCCGAAGGGGTAGGCAGAGGTAATACAACGCAATATTATTATTACCTTATTTAGCCTAGTATTATTTACCTTAACGAGCAAAAAATCGCCGCACGTAAATAGGTCTCAAGCATACAAATTAATTAATTTTAATTAGAAATAATTCAAAGGCGTATGTATAGTCGTGCTTGAGTAACGGCGATGGACTCGCCATCTGTCACGTTGGCACCTGATATACCTCTGGCGGAAAGTGGGTGTGTGGGTATTACCTACACACCTCTGCCTACCCCTTCGGGGACCCTTGTGGGATGGCGTGAGGATATATTATATATATTATATTTATGTATTATATATATTATTATTAATATATTATGTATTATATTATATATATATTATTATAGAAATAATTTTGTGAGAATTACGGTCTTCAGGTTTCCGAGCCAACACCGCTTAACCGTAGTAATAAATGGGTATAAAGGGGTATTAAATTCTGGGTAATACGTGAAATCCACGTCATCCTCTTCGACGTAATAATCAAAAAAGTTAAATTTTCCATATTTCTTTTGTTTTTCTAAGGCATGTCATGAATATTAATAAAAATATTGTTTTAAAAGAAGAAGTTTAGCAATCTTCGAACCAATCAGAAATTTCAATGTTTTTGTTATCTAATATGTCTTCTCCTTACCCAAAGTCCCTGATTTAGTTGGCACAGGATTTTTTCCATAGATATATTTAAGTGCTGACGTCAAAGATGACATATCCGTCACCGTATATCAAGCACGTATAGCAAGACCAAATTGATCGAACACTTAAGAAGGATGGAAATATTAAGAGTACTCGAAATCGGTGAATATGTTTGAAGAGGCTGACGAATGTGGCTGAAGCGAAGAGGCACTTTCTCTGCCTATATTTATGAGATGAAGATACAGTTAAAAATAAACAAATTAGGTTGGTCGCTTTGATATACATATGTTACTGTTTGCCTTAATACAAATTATAGATCGAAGACTATTTGAGTTACTCATGCAAGTGATTCAATAGATTATAATTCTCAGAAAATAATTGCACGAAATTAAATGTCTTACCAAAACAAAGCCTGTCAGTTTAATAAAAGGCTCAATTTCAAAGCATCTCAGATTAATTTTATAATTACAGTTGTTAATTACTCTAGCTATGTTTGAGCGCTGGTCTATAAATTACCATCCAGTAGATGGAAAATATTTTCCTCTTAATGAACGCCGCCTTTAACACGTCAATAACAGAACCTCCTATCTTATTATTTTTCCTAAAATTTTCTTTGACGATTTTTTGATGCTTAATCGAACGCCTGTACGTATTTAGAATTAACGATGACGAAGCTTTTAATAGTACGAACGTCCAAAATAATTAGAAATCAAAAAACCAAAATATTTTATTCAACGTAAGGGACACGGGGAACACTTATTGAACCTATACTTAATACTTACATGAACTTAATATAAACTAAAGTTATCACTGATAAGACTGGATAATGTAAAACAATTGAAACGAAATAAAATATTTATGCGAAGATATTTTTTAGGTTGTAAATATTATCTTACTTAATATTATATATTATAAGGGGTAGGCGGAGTCGTGTAGGTAGTACCCACCCAACCACTTTTCTTCACGTTATTTTTCTTCCCAGAAAAGCTAGTGATGTGATTAATCTCTGTATGTATGTTTAGAAAAAACTCATTAGTATAACCGGGATTCGAACTGGAAATCTTTTAAATATTCCCGAAAAATACCGTATAGTTTCAGGAAAAGTACCTTATTACTGAAGAAAAACGTAATGAAACCCACGCATGTGTGCCCGCCGGATCCCTCCGAGGATTTCAGCCTGTGTAGACAGCTCCCGGATGTTTGCCGGCGCGAACAAACAACAACTTTTGCAATTATCTACCAAGTGCTTTGCACCGTATTGTGTGTACCTACTTTCATAACAAATCGTGTATCGTATGATATATAATAACGATAATATATAATAATAATATAAAGTGTGTGCAAGAAGAGGCAGAGGAAGACCACGTTCCAACTTCCTAGATCAAATCGTTCGGACGCTAAAGGACGGGAACGTCAAGAGTACTCGAAACCGGCGAACATGTAGGAAGAGACTGATAGTTTATAAAGAACGCAATGTTATCTTCGTCTACTTGAAAGAGGAGCCCTGAATTTAATATTTTTTATACCACACGGGTGGCAAATAAGCATGCGCCGCCTATGGGCGCTTGCAACACCAGGGGTATCACTCGCGCGTTGCCGACCTTGCAGGAATCTTTTCACACCCTTCTTGAAGAACTCCATGCTCTCAAGGGAAATCTTCAACCGGGAGCTCATTTCACAGCCTGAGCGTTCGCGGATAGAAACTTTTTTGGAACCGCGCAGTGCTAGACCTTTGACCAAGGGTTGGAGATGAATTCCCCGTTGATGGCGAGAATTGCGGTGGTAGAAGGTAGAAGTGGACATCTTGTCGAACAATTCTTCAGAACAATCCCCGTACTAGCGGTAGAATACACACACACTGTGTAGACTAAGTGATTCCAAGCCGCTTGTGATCATGGGATCATCGACAATCCTAGCGGCGCGTTTCTGAACCGCATCAAAATCGATTATACTCTTGTAATTTAGTCTTATGTTCTATAAATTGTATAAACTTAGACTTATGACCCTATTGCTACCCTTTTGTAGTGAGTTAAATTATTTTTCGAACCGGGAAAGTATAACCGGTTGTGTTTCACATCGCAATATGAGCCAGTCAGTTACGTGGTTAGGCGGTTGCGTGACACATCGTCGCAAAAACTATTCGCGATTCACAAGGAAAACATTTTTCCCAATGCTGGCTTCATTCTGCCTATGTCTCATGGGGCTTATAGCTACGTAAGAGCCCATTTCCTAGGCTAAAGGTTTAACCAGCTATTACTATGGCGATAAAATTTGTTTATAACTACTTTAGAAGTTCGATGAGCTACTGTTTAAAAATATTTCAATTGCTTATATCATTTTTTAGATATACCTACTACTACTATACGGTTGTTTGGATATATATACATATATATATATATATATATACATATACATGTATATGTATATAGTACCTGGATGACCGAGCTTAGCTCGGTAAATATAATATAAAATATTATTTCGTAGGAATTACAGACTTATGAAATATGAATAATATTTTAATGTTACCAATATAATAATGAAAAAATGTGAACTTTTAATTTAAATAAAAAATCACGAGTTAATCGGTTAAGAAATTAAAAACATATGCCAAAATAAAGAATCATCTATCTAAACATATAATAAAAATGTAACGGATTGCTGTCTGTACATGGAAGATGTAAGAGAAAAAAATATGATTGGGAACTTTATCAACGCAAACAGCACCCAAAACACTGATTGTTAGAATTTTTGTCTGTGCGTTTGTGCACACTAACCTCAGAAACGGCTTATCCGATTTAGATGTAGTTTGTGAAAATGTAACGGATCACTGTCTGTACATGGTAGATGTATGAGAAAAAATATGATTGGGACCTTTATCAACGTAAACACACGTTGTGCCATACTCTGCCACAAATCTTGTAGACGTCGATTCCGTTGTTCGTCATTAGAAGTAGCTACACGTTGTGCCGCAAGCTGCCGCCAATCTTGCGGACATCGCTCCTGTTCTTCAACATTTTCAGTAGCTACACGTTGTGCCGCACGCTGCCGCAAATCTTGTAGACATCGCTCCTGTTGTTCGTCATTTTCAGTAGCTATACGTTGTGTTATACGCTGCGGGAAATCTTACAGACGTCACTCGCTGTTCGTTATTTTCAGTAGCTACACGTTGTGCCGCACGCTGCCGCAAATCTTGTAGACATCGCTCCTGTTGTTCGTCATTTTCAGTAGCTATACGTTGTGCTGCTCGCTGACGCAAATCTTGTAGACGTCGTTCCCGTTGTTCGTCATTTTCAGTAGCTACACGTTGTGCTGCACGCTGCCGGAAATCTTACAGACGTCGCTCTCGTTGTCCGTCATATTCAGTAGCTACACGTTGTGCCGCACGCTGCCGCAAATCTTGTAGACATCGCTCCTGTTGTTCGTCATTTTCAGTAGCTATACGTTGTGCTGCTCGCTGACGCAAATCTTGTAGACGTCGTTCCCGTTGTTCGTCATTTTCAGTAGCTACATGTTGTGCTGCACGCTGCCGGAAATCTTATAAACGTCGCCCTCGTTTTCCGTTATTTTCAGTAGCTACACGTTGTGCTGCTCGGTGCCGCAAATCTTGTAGACGTCGTTTCCGTTGTTCGTAATGTTCAGTAGCTACACGTTGTGCTGCTCGCTGCCGCAAATCTTGCAGACATTGCTCCCGTTGTTCATAATGTTCATTAGCTATACGTTGTGCTGCTCGCTGCCGCAAATCTTGCAGTCATCCTTCCCGTTGTTCGTAATGTTCAGTAGCTACACGTTGTGCTGCACGCTGCCGCAAATCTTGTAAACGTCGTTCCTGTTGTTCGTAATGTTTAGTAACTACACGTTGTGCTGCTCGCTGCCGCAAATCTTGTAAACGTCGTTCCTGTTGTTCGTAATGTTCAGTAGCTACACGTTGTGCTGCTCGCTGCCGCAAATCTTGCAGTCATCGCTCCCGTTGTTCGTAATGTTCAGTAGCTACACGTTGTGCTGCACGCTGCCGCAAATCTTGTAAACGTCGTTCCTTTTGTTCGTAATGTTCAGTAGCTACACGTTGTGCTGCACGCTGCCGGATATCTTACAGACGTCGCTCTCGTTGTTCGTAATTTTCAGTAGCTACACGTTGTGCTGCACGTTGCCGGAAATCTTGTAGACATTGTTCCCGTTGTTCGTAATGTTCAGTAGCTACACGCTGTGCTGCACGTTGCCGGAAATCTTACGGACGTCGCTCTCGTTGTTCGTAATTTTCAGTAGCTACACGTTGTGCTGCTCTCTGCCAGAAATCTTATAGACGTCGTTTCCGTTGTTTGTAATGTTCAGTAGCTATACGTTGTGCTGCTCGCTGCTACAAATACTGTAGACATCGCTCCCGTTGTTCATGATTTTCAGTAGCTACCCGTAATGCTGCACGCTGCCGGAAATCTTACAGATATCGCTCTCGTTGTCCGCTCTTTTCATAAGCTACACGTTTTGCTGCTCGCTGCCGCAAATATTGTGGACGTCGATCCCTCTGTTGGTCATATTCAGCGGCCACAAAGAATCCCTCGTGAAACATCTAAGACCTTTCTGCTCGTATAATGTTAGTCAAGTTTTGCAAGACTTGTGGGACGAGCGGAAGACTGATTATTTTCATTGATTTGTTGAAATGAGTCTTGTTTGTCGATCACTATTTTCTTGAAGGTGTTCTTGAGATGAGTCTTCTTCTTCTTTTAGGCATTTTGTCATGTAAGTAAACAATTGATTTTATATATAATACATCTACGATAACGTAACGTCAAACCAAAAACTCATTGGCTTAAAGTTTGTTGCTTAGCAACGCTTTATTGTTGAAATTGTAGGAGATTTTCATTGCCTAAAAACACGGATAAAACAACTTTTTTTTTAAATGAAACCTAGCTAGATCAATTTATTGACCCCAAAATCCCCCCCGTACCAAATTTCATGAAAATCGTTGGAGCCGTTTCCGAGATTCAGATTATATATATATAAATAAATATATAAATATTGTTACGATGGAAGGTTCTGGAGGTCTTGCCGTGTGAAAGCCATACGAAACAACAACATTTAGCCAGAAATATAAACAAAAGGATGCAATTAAGAATGGACGTAAACAAGTTGTTTTCGTCGCCCGGCCATTGTTCTGCGGATGCATTCACACGGCAATTCTACGAACATCTTAATGGCAGTCTAGAGCCTTCCACCGATATCTAGTATGTCGTACCGGTGCCATATATAAGGCGGTACCCGATGGGCACAGTGAGTCGGAGCGAGTCAGTTTAGAGAGTTAGTCTGAGCGAGTCAGAGTTAGAGTTAGTGAGTTTAGTTCAGTGCGAGTGATCACAAGTGTTTTGTCGGTGACTATAGTGAGTGTTACAGTATTAGTGAAGTGTTTCAGTGCCTAGTGTTTACTGTGTTCTACTGTTACTGTGTTGTAGTGTACACAGAGTAGAAGTGTATCAGTGTCTAGTGTTTACTGTGTTCTACTGTTACTGTGTTGTAGTGTACACAGAGTATAAGTGTATCAGTGTCTAGTGTTTACTGTGTTCTACTGTTACTGTGTTGTAGTGTATACAGAGTAGAAGTGTTTCAGTACCTAGGGTTTACTGTGTTGTACTAGTACTGTGTTGTAGTTATCAGTGTTATAGTGAATAGAGCTGTAGCGAATAGTGTAAGGATTTATCGTACAAGTCTCCGGAATTATTCTGTGTATAGAATAAAGTGTCGTTTAAGTGCATCAACCGGCTATCATTAAATTATCCCGAACCCCAGCCCGTAACAATTGGTGTCAGAAGTGAGGGATAATTATGCCGGTTCTACCAAAAGACGACACTCCGGGTCCAACCCAAACAATGCAGCAAGAGCAGCAGGCTGCGGAGCCGACGGCCACTGGCGATGCTGGGAATGCACCGCCAATGAATCTTCAACTTTCGGCTACCGACATAGCTGAGCTCATAGCGTTTCTGCAGGAGATGGATCGACGTCAGGAAGAGCAGTTTCGACGTCAGGAAGAACAGTGGCGACGTCAGAAAGACGAGTGGCGACGTCAGGATGAGCAGAGGCGACGTCAGCAAGAGCAGTGGCGATGTCAGGATGAGCAGTGGCGACGTCAGGAAGAACGTCAGGAAGAGCAGAGACAACGTCAGGAAGAACGTCAGAAAGAACAGACTCAACAGCTTCTAGAGCTGCTGAAGTGCGACAAGGAAGAGCAAGTGCTACTTCAGGAAGAGCAAGTACAACTTCAGGAAGAGCAAGTACAACTTCGGGAAGATCAAGTGCGACTTCAAGAAGAGCAAGAGCGATGTCAGGAAGAGCTGACACGACAGCTTCAAGAGCAACTGAGGCACGACAAGGAAGTACAAGTGCGAAGTCAGGAAAAGCAGACACAAGAGCCTCTAGAGCAGGTGATGTGCGATCAGAAAGTGCAAGCGCGACGTCCAGCAAAGCAAGTGCGACGTCAGGAAGAGCAAGGGCAACTTCAAGAAGAGCAAGTGCGACTTCAGGAAGAGCAAGTGCAACGTCAGGAAGAGCAAGTGCAACTTCAGGAAGAGCAAGTGCAACGTCAGGAAGAGCAAGTGCAACTTCAGGAAGAGCAAGTGCAACTTCAGGAAGAGCAAGTGCGATGTCAGGAGGAGCAGACACAGCAGCTTCTAGAGCAGGAGCAGTGCGATCAGGAAGTGCAAGTGAGAAGTCTGGAAAAGCAAGTGCGACGTCAGGAAGAGCAAGGGCGACATCAGGAAGAGCAAGTTCGACGTCAGGTAGAACAAGTGCAACTTCAGGAAGAGCAAGTGCGATGTCAGGAAGAGCAAGTGCGATGTCAGGAAGAGCAAGTGCGATGTCAGGAAGAGCAAGTGCGACTGCAGGAAGAGCAAGTGCAACTTCGGGAAGAGCAAGTGCAACTCCGGGAAGAGCAAGTGCAACTTCAAGAGCAGCTGAAGTGCAACAAAGTGGAACAAACCCATCTTTATAAGGAGCTGACTGTTCATGTTGGAAGCGAAATTACGGCAGTCAAAGAAAAGGGCCTCCTGCAGTTTAATTGTCCAGATAGAGCAAGTCTAGACAGGACCATGATAGAGGCCAAGTCAACGTGGAGGCTTGCTGGTTTTGGAGGAGTCCCAAGAATACCAAACTCTCCAATTTCTGTGACGGATTATGCGGGTGACGAGCGCATGAGAATGAACGGCTTCTGCGGTCACAAGAGGCAATTCGGTCAACAGAAGTCTGAAAAGATGGAGACCCGCTATGGCGGAAACATCAACAATCCTGGATTCAGCAGGGGATCCCTGGTGTGGCTTCACCATCCAGTACGGAAGAAAGGAGTATCTACGAAGCTCCGAAGGTCGTCCACGTCGATCGTGGCGCGCTACCATGGATCTAACGATGCTCGGGACGAGCATGTCTAAGGAGGGGGCAGTGTTACGATGGAAGGTTCTGGAGGTCTTGCCGTGTGAAAGCCATGCGAAACAACAACATTTAGCCAGAAATATAAACAAAAGGATGCAATTAAGAATGGACGTAAACAAGTTGTTTTCGTCGCCCGGCCATTGTTCTGCGGATGCATTCACACGGCAATTCTACGAACATCTTAATGGCAGTCTAGAGCCTTCCACCGATATCTAGTATGTCGTACCGGTGCCATATATAAGGCGGTACCCGATGGGCACAGTCAGTTAAGTGAGTGAGTTGAGTTAGTTAGTCAGTTCAGTGCGAGTGATTTATCGGTGACTATAGTGAGTGTTACAGTGTTAGTGAAGTGTTTCAGTGCCTAGTGTTTACTGTGTTCTACTGTTACTGTGTTGTAGTGTACACAGAGTAGAAGTGTATCAGTGTCTAGTGTTTACTGTGTTCTACTGTTCCTGTGTTGTAGTGTACACAGAGTAGAAGTGTATCAGTGTCTAGTGTTTACTGTGTTCTACTGTTACTGTGTTGTAGTGTAAACAGAGTAGAAGTGTTTCAGTACCTAGGGTTTACTGTGTTGTACTAGTACTGTGTTGTAGTGATCAGTGTTATAGTGAATAGAGCTGTAGCGAATAGTGTAAGGATTTATCGTACAAGTCTCCGGAATTATATTGTGTATAGAATAAAGTGTCGTTTAAAGTGCATCAACCGGCTATCATTAAATTATCCCGAACCCCAGCTCGTAACA
>JACCPG010001753.1:0-19760 GCA_016069955.1 Drepana arcuata
CTCTACTCATTAGTACTCATTACTAACGTCGATCGGACACGATCAAGGACGGGACCGTCAAGAGTACTCGAAACCGACAAGCATTTATAAAGGGACTGATGAATGTGGACGAAGCGAAAAAGTATGTAAGTCTAAAGAGAACTGGCGCTCTATACTCTCTGCTTACCCCGTTAGGGACTCAGGGTGATGATATGTATGTTTTTATGCATTACTAACAAAAAGCCGTGGTGGCCGAGTGGTTTGAGTAGTTGCCTGAAACACAAAGATTGCAATTTCAAACCCCGACTGTATGAAAAGTGTTTTCCCTTACTTAAGTACAGTGGTTAGTCATACCACGATGAAGGAAAACATTGGGAAGAAAACTGCATACATTTGAGAATAAATCCGAAATCATTTGTATAGTTGCACTGTCTCGGCTTCTTTGTGGCACCTTAAATATGTCACCGACGTAATTTGGGTGCCGACCTCTGCCTACCCCTTGGGGTCCCTTAAGGGAAGGCGTGACGATATATTTTATTACTGACTGAAAGTATGTTTACTTAAAAAAAACGGCCTGATTAATTTGCCTAACAAATGATAGAACATTATTAATACGGATGAATTTGGGAGGATTGTTATATTGTGTTGGCAGCAGTAGTATTAGTATAACTCTCCGAACACAGAGTAGCAACGCGCAAGTGATATACTACGGTATCGTGAGCGTAAATAGGCTACGGTAACAGGTTCCCATTAGGTGGGCCGTATGCTTATTGTATAAAAAACTTTACAGCCAATCCCATTACTGCTCAAAATTGATCTTGAATTTGTTCGTTAATCCCATTTAATGAAATTCTTATACATTGCGAAGTAGTGCGCTGAGTGTGACCAATGATTTCCGTCTGTTTGTCTACCGCATTGTATCCCACCCTTATGTCACTGTAGGAAGCCTTTGTTAGTCCATTGTTTTAAGTCTCTTTGATACTCTGAACATAATTTAACTAAGAATATGTTTTGTTGAATAAAAATATCCTATAATAAAATTGTTGCAACAGCCGTGGTGTACGAGTGGTTTGAGTAGTTGCCTGCGACACAAAGATCGCAAGTTCGAATCACGCCTCTACCAATGAGATTTTCTGAATTTACATACAGTAAGACTCGCCATATGTCGCTTTGCACCTAAAATATATAAAGTGAGTGTGTAGGTACTACCTATACACCTCTACCTACCCCTTCGGAAACCCTTGTGGGAAAGCTTGAGGAGGATAAAATAGTTAGGTAAGTATATTTTACAAATCGTACACTCTCGTAGAGTGGAAAACCTACTATGTTCTAGGTTTTGCATTAATGAATCATTATAATTTATAAATTCGCTTAACTTTTATCCAAATTGTTAACATTTTGATAAAAGCGTTGGAAAAGTCCTCTCTGATAAGAATTATAAACACGCAAGGAATTTAGATTATAACTAATGTCGATTCAAATAAATCGTAAAATCACTAAACGGCTTCATTTAATTCAATAATACTGATCCCTATCAACAATGCCCTGTTATCTCGTCGCCCCCACACACCAATTTACATACAAATACATACAAATCTGTACGCAACCTTAATCGGTTCCGGGTCACGTGTCTGCCGTAGAGAATTGGTTAAAGAGAGCATTCGTTTACGGTTAATAAAGTCACAAGCTTCTAACAATACAAAACAGGCTGCCAGAATGACTGGGTGCCTCGAAAAAATAACGGAGGGTAGAACAGATTCTAAATTTGAATTTGATTATCGAAGTGTGCCGACTATTTATCATTTGTAATGACGCATCGGCGCGGGAAGGACGTGCGCTAATATTGTAATCTTGTAAATGCGTTCACAAATAAATACATATTTATTGTATCTATTCCGCGGAGCCGTTTGAGTGGAAAATATTGAGCTTTTCATTGATTATGCATGACTGTCGAATGTTTCAACTGATGGTGTTTTGGTTTTGATTTACGTTTCCCAAAGAAAATGTAGGTATATTTCGTTGACGTTGCGAATTATCAAGCACGAAATCATAGTCAACTATATATTTAATATAAATATGTATTTCAACTTTACTAGCAGTTAAAATATACTAAATAGCATACATTTAAATATATTTTTCATACATAGTATAAGACAAAGTCACTTTCCACCGTATGTAGGCATACATATTTTAAACTACGCAACGGATTTTAATACGACTTTTTTCAATGGATAGGGTGATTCGAGAATATTTTTATTTTACATGAGCCGTGGTGGCTGAGTGGTTCGTGCAGTTGCCTCGAATCCCGACTGTACCAATGAGTTTTTTCTGAACTTAAGTACAGTGATTAGTCACACCACGAGCTTTACGGTGAAGGAAAACATCGAGAGGAAACCTGCATACGTCTGAGAAGAAATTCAAAGGCGTATGTATAGTCGTGCTGGAGTAACGGCGATGGACTCGCCATCTGTCACGTTGGCACCTAATATACCTCTGGCGGAAAGTGGGTGTGTGGGTATTACCTATACACCTCTGCCTACCCCTTCGGGGACCCTTGTGGGAAGGCGTGAGGATATATTTTTTTATTCTATATAAACACATATTTGATAATGTCCTAAAAAATATCCTATTTTGAGATTAATCAAACACTTAAAAAATAATAAAAATAGGCATTCTTAGTAGAAGCAAATTGTGATGAAAAAGAACGCATATCTACGAAACATATATGAATAGCGATTTGCTATATAAAGTATCCCCACCAAAAGTGTTGAACCTTACGGAACGAGTCGTGAGTAAGCTCGGTATCTTCAGTGTGGACAATATTCAAATGTGGCCGCCTGTATTACGGGCCACATTCGTCATAAGGAGCTGCCGTCTGCAAACATGAATTGGTATACAGGATGCCTCAACGCATTGACTTAGGCCAGAAATATTTTTGTATACCACAAAACACATGGGTTTGCAAGATGGTGGATGAATGGATCAAGCGTACAACTCGGGTGTTGCCGACCATGTTAAAACATCGCAATAGGTACATTCTTAATTAAGGAACCAATGCTGTATTCTCTAGAACTTTTTGGTTTTCAGTCTAGTATAAAGAGACACCAAATAACATTGATGAAAATATTACATTTCTATGGAGTTGTCACATTTGGATTAAAATATATAATAATATATCCTCACGCCTTCCCACAAGGGTCCCCGAAGGGGTAGGCAGAGGTGTATAGGTAGGTATATTAGGTGCCAACGTGACAGATGGCGAGTCCATCACCGTTACTCAAGCACGACTATATATCCGCCTTTGAATTTCTTCTCAGACGTATGCAGGTTTCCTCTCGAAGTTTTCCTTCACCGTAAAGCTCGTGGTGTGACTAATCACTGTACTTAAGTTCTAAAAAACTCATTGGTATGGTCATTGAAGGCGTGAGGATATTTTATATTTTTTTTCTATATGTATATAAAATTTAACTTGTTGATGGGATTCAAAATGTAGAATAAACTTTAATAACTTCAGTAACTTTAATAGCTCTGTAGCAAACACCCTGTAGATCGCGCAAGGGCGCCGCGCACTGTCCCCAATATGAATATTTTCTATTGAATTACTCACGGTTCGGCGAGCGACCAAAAATATTGTTCTCCTCGCACTTATCTTGGAACATCCTGTGAACTTTACACATTTACACGTAGGTATGTATGTGTGCGTCTAATGCAAGATACGCTGCGAAGGTAGAGAATATATTTCAAAGTAGCCTTGGTGGCCGTGTGGCTCGAGTAATTGCCTGTAAGTTCGAACCCCGACTGTACCGATAAGTCTTTCTGAACACAAGTACAGTGATTGGTCACACCACAAGCTCACCGTAAGGTGAAGAAAAATATCGAGAGGAAATCTGCATGCGTCTGAGAAGCAATTCAAAGGCTCTTGTGTAGTCGTGCCGTGCCGTGAGTAACGGACTCGCCATCTGTCACGTTGGCATGTAAAATATATCTCTGGCGGAAAGAGGGTGTGTGGGTACTACTTAAACACCTCTGCCTACCCCTTCGGGGACCCTTATGGGAAGGCGTTCTTTATTTATTATTTTGAGGTATTATTATTTATTCGAAGGATTAAGTTTCAAGAATTTGCTATCATATTTTCCTCCTCAGATATTGATATTACGTAAGAAAAATATACCAATTCGACACCTACACCTACATCTTCGACACCTACAGCTATAAAGCAAGTGTAGCATACCGACCAGTAGGTAGACGTGCAGTCAGTACGTAAAAGCATAGACTCGTACTATCCCCTGTATCTCCATTCCCATGTTAATTTACCACGGCTTTGCAACCAGTGGTGCGCGTACTCCTACAACCCTGGGAACTGCATGGTCTTTAGTCACGCTCGTTGTCCGACTGGGATAAAAGTAGGGTGGTTGTAGAAATCAATACTAATACTAGCTAAGGCCTACGTTTTCACCCGGTAAAATATCATTGGTAGTTCTTTTCACAGGTTTCTAGAATAAAACATATTGTATATGTTAAATCTGACAATAATTTTTCTCAAGTGCTATATTTTATCCAACTCCGTTACATAGTTTTTGCGTAAAAGGGGAAATATTCTCAAAAACTTTAACATTTATAATATTATAAATAATAATATAATATATCCTCACGCCTCCCACAAGGGTCCCCGAAGGGGTAGGCAGAGGTGTATAGGTAATACCCACACACCCACTTTCCGCCAGAGGTATAATAGGTGCCAACGTGACAGGTGGCGAGTCCATCGCCGTTACTCCAGCACGACTATACATACGCCTTTGAATTTCTTCTCAGACGTATGCAGGTTTCCTCTCGATGTTTTCCTTCACCGTTCAGCTCGTGGTGTGTCTAATCACTGTACATAAGTTCAGAAAAACTCATTGGTACAGTCGGGATTCGAACTTGCGACCTTTGCGTCGCAGGCAACTGCTCGAACCACTCGGCCACCACGGCTATTATATAATATTTATATATAATATGTAATATTAGTATATAAAAAGGCAATAATATGTACACGTCTGTATGTTTCAAGGCGCTATCTTAAGCACTACTGATCCTATATAAAAAAATGTTTTACATAAGATGGCCTTTTTTAGATAGATCTCAAACTGAGAGAGATTGTGCTAATAGTATTACGAGTAGCTAGTCCGGTCTAGATAGTTACTTTCTGAAATCTTTACTCACCACAGGAACCCATAGCAACCTTTAAGTGGTGATATTTGGCTGCGATTTCTGTAAGAGCCGTGGTGGCCGAGTGGTTCGAGCAGTTGCCTGCGACGCAAACGTCGCAAGTTCGAATCCCGACTGTACCAATGAGTTTTTCTGAACTTAAGTACGGTGATTAGTCACACCACGAGCTTTACGGTGAAGGAAAACATCGAGAGGAAACCTGCATACGTCTGAGAAGCAATTCAAAGGCGTATGTATAGTCGTGCTTGAGTAACGGCGATGGACTCGCCATCTGTCACGTTGGCACCTGATATACCTCTGGCGGAAAGTGGGTGTGTGGGTATTACCTACACACCTCTGCCTACCCCTTCGGGGACCCTTGTGGGAAGGCGTGAGGATATTCTGTAAGGTATTATCTAATCTGACAATAATCAAGTCCCCAGAAGTGAGCTATATTGTGCTATGGCACATCTTACCATTACTCACTCATATTTCTCTAAAACTTCTCTGTATCTGTTAATATATTTCAAAGACATGGCATATACATATATCTTCACGACGGTGCCTAATGGAGTAGGCAGAAAAGAGAAAGATTTTGCTTGATAAGAATCGCGTGAATGAAGGTGTGAGAAATTGTTGCTTAAACGTTAAGGAAAAGGTTGAAGAAAGACAATTTACGTTGGTTTGAACATACAAAAATGATGAGTGCAGAACAATTGACGAATACGACAGACGCTGCAAATATATCTAGTAGAAGAGACTGAGGGAGATCACGATGAGAGCGTCAAGAGAACTCGAAACTAACAAACATGTATGAAGAGAAAGAGGTCTGTAAGTCTAGAAGGACTACCGCTCGGCTCTCTCCACTCGGCATAATATGTAAACATTGAAATAAGGATGCAAAATATAATATGATGGCTCAATCACGGATCTTGTTACCCTTCACACGTAAATTGGTCACGCTACGGCTAGTTAGCTATTTGAATGATACAAACTGCAAGCTATTAGCAGTTTTCACATAATAGGGTGTTCATATTATGGGAACAAAAGTGATTTCGTCCGTTTGAAATGTGCGTGACTAGATTGAATTAACTCGTGGTTGATTAGAATTAAATTTGGAATGCCATATATTCAAAGTCTAGTGCACTGGAAAATATACAGAGAGGTGGGTAATGACGTAGGAAAAAGGAAAATAAATGTGTCTTTTTTCTCGTTAGTCCTTCACGGGGTAGGCAGAGAGAGTAGAACCCCGTTTCTCTCTAAACTTACATACCTCTTTCTCTTCATTCACATTCATCAGTCTCTTGATATATGGTATCCGGTTTCGAGTACTTCTAAAGTTGCAATTTTTGAGTGTTCGATTGATTTGATCTAGATAATTGGAACATGGTCTTCCTCTGCCTCTTCTTCCACACATACCTATTCGCATTAAATAAAAATAAAATTGTGTTATCGCATAAGTGACAAAACTGTCCTTGTTGATAGTAAATTATTTAAATCTTAAACGCGAAAAAGGTATGTAAGTCTAGAGAGGACTGGCGCTCTCTGCCTACCCCGTTAGGGACTTGGCGTGATGATATGTATGTATGTACCTTAAACCTTTTACATCAACCTTTCTTCGCTCATCATCAATCAAAACCAACGTAACATGTCTCTCTTCTCCTTTAACATCATACCCTCGTTCACTCTATTTGCTTTGCAAATTTGAAGAGATCTCCTGCTATCTATAATAGTCGTGATTATATTTCATTGCTATTCTTTTTCACGCTTAAGTTCAGTTATTTAACGTAAAATTTATATACTTACGCCTTCCAGAAAGGGTCCCCAAGAGGTAGGTAGAGGTGAATGGCTTCTCAGACGTATGCATGTTTCTCGATGTTTTCCTTTACCGTAAAGCTCGTGGTGTGACTTATCACTGTAGGTACTTAAGTTCAGAAAAACCCATTGGTACAGTCGGGATTCGAACTTGCGATCTTTTTGTCGCAGGCAACTACCCGAACCACTCGGCCACTACGACTCTTTAATGTAAGGTATAAAAGAAACTTTATAGTTGGAGTCTTAAATTATTTAATGATCACGAGCTACTTATGTTGTGATATTTACAAAATAAATACTTAATGACTAATATTGCACATAGATAATATACTTAGTTACGTAACAACAACAATTTATACCAAAAACAAATTTAAAACAGTGCTCGAATTTTTATGAAATCCAATATTTACTAAGGTTATAATAATTTGATAAAACTTTGTCCAATTTAGATTATAATAATTTTGTTAAAACTGTCCGACAAAATCACTTAGTGATTGGAAGGTACTGACACAATAATTTTCACTGCGATTTGTGAATCATTGAACCACTATTGTGAGCAAACAGTTGCTTAGATTTCTTAGTAAAATTTTGTGCCGGCATATCATCTAAATCACCCTCCTTGTCCTGATGTGCCGTCATGTGTCTAGTTAAGTGATGCCTTTCTCTAAAACTTTCGTTACAAACGGGGCATTTCAATTTTTCCTCCCTCTTTCTCCTATGCGGATCCACGGTTGATTCACTTTTATGATGAGTTCGCATGTGATATACCAAATCAGACGTCATTCTGAAACTGATACTACATTTTGCGCATACGTTCTGTGCTGGCAACGAAAATGCAGCTAATGTTGGCGGCAACAATGTACTAAGGATGGCAGCAGCTGGATTGGTAATCAATGGATTAACAGGCTCTCTAGGTGGTCCAGGGAATTTCATGAAGTCCGCATTAGGTGGCTGAAAGTTTTGCACTCCGAAAGGGTACGACGTACCGGCTTGGAGATATGGTATTTCTGGACGGAATGGTAAGAAGTTCAATTTGTTCGGAGTTATTTGTTGCGGCTTAGGATCTGTCTTTTCATGATATTCCAAGCCTTTGGTGAACGCCCCACTTGATCGATGTTGCACTCCAGATTCTGGATAATTTGGCGAAGTAGAAGGAATATTCTGGCCTTTGAATAAGTGGTTACCGTTCAACAGATGTGCGGGTGTTAATAAATTGTTGAAGCCGTGTTTGTTGAATGAACTTGAGGAAGTGCTGGCGACAGAAAGCGGTGGGCTCACAGAGTTCTGGTAAAGCAGATTATCAGGACTTACAGACGGGTTCGGTGAACGCATAGTGAAGTTGGAAACTTTAGTGAAAGCACTTTTTGGAGACATTTGTGCTGGTTTTTCCATATACCTTTCATATCGAGCTCGTGACTGCATACTTATCAATGTCGGGTCGTCAAATATTTTATTTTTATACTCCGGTAGAAATTTCGGTGGCTTCGCAGCACTTTCGTTTGAATTAGGACGAGATCTCGACCTGTCAGAATTTTCCGAGTCACTACAATACACAGTTTTACTTGGAAACTCGTCTGTGCCAACATCAATATTATTGTCCGATCCAAAACCTGGTGATATATTATTGTTTAATCGAATTCTGTCTTCATCTTGATCTTTTAGATCCATTGTGTTTTCATTGGAATATTCGTTGTGCTTGTACATATCTGGAATTCTTCTTGGGGTATGCTCCCATTCTGCGTTATTAAACAGCTGTTTCGATACTCTTAACTGTCGTTCCGGTTGCTTTTGACGTAATTTCTCATCCGGCATCATCAAAAATGCCACATCAAATGACCTTTTAGAAGTTTTTCCCTGATTCACCACCGTAGACTGCATTTCTTTATTTTGCGAAGTTCGGGCACTTTCAATACTCAAATTTATATTTTTCGTATCAGGCGATGTATCTTTATAACTTTGGTAGCTGCTTTGAACGTCCATTGTCATTGTTTAAACATTTATTATATCGCACTCGAACAAAAACTTTATTCACTTATATCGCGTCTGCGAACGAAAAACGCGTGCGTACTGCTCAGAGGTTGAAATACAAATGCGAGCACGACATAAGGGCGAAAATACATAAGTGGGGTTCGAAACTACCCTTAACAGACTTTGAAGTTGAGAAGGCGTGTCGAAGGCGAGCCAATGAGCGTCACTCAGGAGGCGTGGTAGAATTGGTGGACCAATGAGATAGAATCACGGCGATAGAGAGCAGGAGAGCTCAATCACCAGGTCAAGATAATAATAACTGCTGTGAATTGAGAGCGCATTGAGTTGTAGTAGGGTCAGCGCGACAATAGCTAGGTAATATTGAAAATTAAGGTTTGTTTTGAAGTTGATGTGTACTGTCGGAATAGAAAATGATTTTGTTATACTGTTTTTGTCCGATTCTCAATCTTCTTGGTTTAAAACTATGTCTAATGTATATAGGAGCTGATATTAATTTATCTATATGAGCTATATATTCATTCAATAGGTATTCATTAAAGGTACATATTATCTAAAAATAAACATACTATGAATATTCACACATTAGAACAGACAAACAAAAGTTATTTAACCGATAAAAGACTGAAGTTAAACCATTTTATTCTATTTATCTCGCCCCAACATGGAACTACGCAAACTCAAACGATTATGATTGCTATAAATATGTTTTATATGTCACATAAAAAATGATACTTCTCCCATAGTCGGTCTAACCCCGAGTGTATGGATGAGATTGCGAATAATGCTATTAACACAGACGCTTCTTCTCAAATTGATATCCTACTAAACGATCTCACAAGCGAAATTGAACTATAGCTCGTTACCTATAAAATTGAATTTGCTAAAGCCTGTTCTGTATCTAATACGGCCATGAATGATGAAGTAAAATGTGCCTTGTTCTTTACACTATAGGGTAAATTTTTATGTGGTATTTCGGAAAGTTAAAAGAAGACCCAAATGAGTTCTGTTCAGTAGTCGGTAATGATAATAAGATGGGCGCAGACGTTAAAGGAAAGCCATTTGTCAGGTTTTAGCCATTTTTTTGGCCATTCCTTGGCGCTCAATGAAAATCTGTTCCATTTATTTCTTTGGGGTGTTAATGAGATTTTTGCAAGTGTTCTATTTAAGGAATATCTTATACTTGCATAAAATATTTGTTTTAAATCATTAGTTCGTTTCATCACAAATAATTCGATTTTCATTTAATATATACCTACATACATATATAACTACTTACTTTTGTATGATCTCAAAATAAAGGTACTTGTCTTATATCCCCAAGCTGTTCATCCATCAATCTGGGCATGGCCGTCACTGTGACATCTTATTAAGTGGAGTCGACAAAATGCTCTCCAGCGGGCTGGACATGTTACGATAGCTTAGACAGATAGTTGGACCGTACTTTCTTCAACTGATAATAGGTTTTACAAATGGATTATATTGCGAATAGGAAAGACTAAGAGAGAACTACTAAGACTAAGAGAGTAGGAAAACTTACATTTGATTTCAGAGGTTCCAGTTAGATTTATAAGAGAAATTTAAATATTCTAATTTGGTGCTGTGTTCCTGTCTTCAAAGTCTACTTAGCTTGTAGATAGCGCTCAATGAGTATTGCCGAGGTCTGCAGTCTTCTTACCACTAAGTCCGTTCTGGAATTGTGGAACTGTGCTACGTGAACTGTGGTCCTAACAATTTCCTCTAATGGATTCGATAGAAATTAAGAAGGAACTTTAAAGAAAGCTGAAGTAAGGTATATGCGTATAAGATCTTAAATAAATTAATACGCTTCTGATCTTAAATAAACGGTCTTGAGGAATGAATAATATTTAAGTAAGAAATAAAATTTGACATAAACTGAATATTTGTTTTTTGTGTGTATGAAAAATTACCTCAGCCAAACATAAGTTGAAAAACCTGGTACATTACTTGCTACGACCAAATACTCACTTGGTTGAAACCTCGTTGAAACTTATGATTATTTTATATTGTGCCAACGGCATGACAAATGACTCGTTGTGGGAGAACCAAACTGCTTCTATGCTCTTTGAAGCATTTTTTATTTGACGTTGTAGAAATATGGAAAGTATACTGGATTATGCTCTGCTATCGGGTATGAATACGCCATTTTTACTTCGTCATATTGCGATGATATTTCGAATTTTCAAGGAAAAAAATCACACATGCATATCATCACGCCGAGTCCCTCATGAGATAGTAAGAGAGAGTAGATCTTGAATTTTCTCAATAATTATAGACATCCTTTGCTTCGTCTACATGGGTATACTTGCTGCTTACGCATGTTTCGTGTGCTTTAAATGTTAATATTTTTACTTTAGTGATAGATTTGATTTGGGTTGTCGGCACGCGGTCTTCTTCTGCCTGGTCTCTTCATAAATAGTAATATGAATTATACACTATTAACTTCGATCCATTTCTGAAATATAGTGTCACACATCCAAAGAACTACTTATGTTAAAAATGCGAATTTTCAAGTGTTTGTTTCTCCTTTGCGCAAAACTTACAGACACGATTTTTTATAGATCTGGTACAGTGAAAGATTATTAGCTGGAATTACAAATAGGATATGTTTTATACTAAATCAAAATAAAAATAGCAATATATTTTATCAATAAGCAAAATTTTATTCAATGTAAGGGACACAGGGAATACTTATTGAACGTCACATATTTAATATAAACTAAAGTTACAACCGTTTCAAAAAAAGAAACCTGCCAGGAGAAGAAATATGTATTGACATGGTACGGTCAATATGTCAATTTCCTTGAATAATTATCTGAGAGAATACCGAGGCTTAAGGCTATAAATTGCACGAATAGCCCGCTTCTGCAGCACAAAAATAGATCCAACGTCTGCAGCATTACCCCATAAAAGAATGCTGTAAGACATGACACTATGAAAACAGCCGAAATAAACTAAACGGGCTGTGTTGATATCAGTCAAGTGTCTGATTTTTCTTACCGCGAATGCTGCAGAGCTGAGTTTATTCGCCAATCCATTAATGTGGGGATCTAAAAATTGATATACTAATCAAATGTTACACTAATAATAAAAATCGGTAAAAAAACTTTTAAGCTAAACGGTTTTATTTTATGTGCACTGAAAACTACAAAATAAATAAATAGTTACTTACCTATCAACCTACGTAGGTGATCTCGGTCATTAATATCTCTGATGGTAGTGGTTGTCATAACATGAACCATGGCAGCGGCCGAAAGGCAGTTCATGAAAGAACACTAACACCAGGGTTTGCTTGGTAGCTAAACTAAGCAGCCCACACTATAACAAGTAGGTATTTTGACCTTCTAGTTCAGAAATATTTTAGTACTAGACAGAATAGCTTTTAGGTACATTAGACTAAAATAAAAACGTGGGGCCCATTTACTATTTCTGTATTACTTTCTACTATACTAAGTGTGGATTGCATCGACTTATTATAATCGTCATCGTCATCATCCTAGCGGTTTATCCCGGTCGCATCCGAAACCACATAGCTCAGGAGTCCAGGGTCCGCTGAATCGACTTACTATAATCGTAACTGGAGGTTTTGACCATCAATAACCAGCCGTTACGGCTTCACCAGCGAACGCCGAGCTCATGATCTACCAAAGTATAAGATATGCTCTGCCATTGGTATGATTTCAGAGGGGCCCCACGTTTTTATTTTAGTTTAATATGCCTAAAAGCTATTCTGCCTAGTACTAAAATATTTCTGAACTAGAAGGTCAAAATACCTACTTGTTATAGTGTGGGCTGCTTAGTTTAGCTACCAAGCAAACCCTGGTGTTAGTGTTCTTTCATGAACTGCCTTTCGGCCGCTGACATGGTTCATGTTATGACAACCACTACCATCAGAGATATTAATGACCGAGATCACCTACGTAGGTTGATAGGTAAGTAACTATTTATTTATTTTGTAGTTTTCAGTGCACATAAAATAAAACCGTTTAGCTTAAAAGTTTTTTTACCGATTTTTATTTTCTTGTTTTTAGTATTTAGTGAAATTGTCTACCGAATTTTCCTCATTCTATTTCATTAATTCAGTGCATCATTTTTACATGGTTTCTTACCTGATAATTTAGTACAATCTAATTCCTCAATACATAGCCCTTCCGGAGACTTGACTCGACTTAGAGCCACGTATGCTTGTCCTTCCTCAAACAATTTTGAGCCCAAATATACTACTGCATGGTCGACGGTGCTGCCCTGCATTTTATGGACGGTGGATGCCCATGACAAAACTAAGGGCAACATCCTTCTTTCAGCCGTGCCATAATTGAATTTTGCTGGAAACTGTATGGTTTTAGGGTAAATAACGTGCATGCCGGCTCTGCCAAAGTCAATTTTAACTGATGGTATATCTGTTTCGTACATTTGGGTTCGACGGAACTGAGGCCAAACAATTTCTGTAATGTGGCGTATAGCGCCATTTACTAATCCTTTTGTAACGTCAATGTTGGACCGCAACATTACTTTTGCACCTACAAATATTTCAAGTACTGATGGTAAGCCTCCAGTCTTATTTATAACTGTTGGTATTATATTAGCAAAATTTAGATTATCTGTATTTCGTGTGGCGTCAATTAGCTCTCTTCGTCTGTCACGTTGTGATGCTAGCCTGCACTCATGCCGCTCAGGTGTTTCTGACTCTGCCAGCTGCCTTTGTCTCTCACGTTGTGCTATTAACCTGGTATCATGTTGCTCAGGTGTTTCTGTTGCTAACCGTTCTCTTCGTTTCTGTAGTCGACTATGGGTTTCATTTTCACTTTCCTTTGCAAGTTTCATACATACATACATATCATCACGCCAAGTCCCTAACGGGGTAGGCAGAGAGTATAGAGCGCCAGTTCTCTCTAGACTTACATACCTCTTTCGCTTCGTCCACATTCATCAGTCTCATACATGTTCGTCGATTTCGAGTACTCTTAACGTTCCCGTCCTTGAGACTCCGATCTATTTGATCCAGGTAGTTGGAACGTGGCCTTCCTCTGCCTCTTCTTGCACACACTTTTGCTTTGCATATCTGTTTCGTCAATCTTTCTTCACTCATCCTTTCTATGTGTCCAAACCAACGTAACATGCCTTTCTTCATCTTTACAATCACGCCCTCATTCACGCCAGTTGATTTGCGAATCTCTTCATTGCGGATTCGATCTAATATCGTTACGCCCCACATTTTTGAAGAGATCGCATCTCGACTGCATTCAAGCTATTTTCATACTTCCTATGACATACCCAGGATTCGCTGCCATACAATAAGGTAGGTACCAATATCGCGTTGTGAACAGCAACTCGAGCATTCTTGCTCAGACTTTTACTGCCCATCAACGCCGACATGGCTCCATTCACCTTATTTCCGGCAGTTATCCTTCTTTCAATATCTTTTTCATACTTTCCATCTCGTGTGAACATGTTTCCAAGATATACAAATTCATTCACTTGCTCTAGAATTTGCCCATTTACCGATATAGCACACTTGGTCACTTGTTCATCTCTTTCGAAAACCAGAACCTTAGTCTTGCCAGCGTTTTGCAAGTTTCGTTCTATACTTTTCTTTTGCCTTTTCGAGCCTTCTTTTTCGTTGTGTAGCAGTGTCGTGTTTATTTTTGTTTGCTTTTTTATTTATTGTTACCATGTTGTTCCCGCGATAAAGTGGCATTTTTACGGTCGACCCCCCCCCCCCTCCAGAGGTCCGGTTAAGGGGCAAGGCTTAATATACAACAAGATGCGCCAAATATAGAGGGGAAAGCGCTTACGACAGTACTTTTTTATCCACCCTGATGCCATTAAGGCCCATTAACTATTTCTGTATTACTTTCTACTATACTAAGTGTGGATTGCATCGACTTATTATAATCGTCATCGTCATCATCCTAGCGGTTTATCCCGGTCGCATCCAAAACCACATAGCTTCAATTCAATTCACACAATCTTGGACGCAACTGTTCTCGACAAGACTAATCATGTCCCCACCTAATACGCCATTTTGTAACAGCGTCCATCTTGAGTTTGAAATTTTGACATAATGACAGTATTCTGCTAGTGTAGTCCTATTATTTGATACCCATATTGTGGTGGTTGTGGAAAAATATGTACCCAGTCCGCCATATTGAAACGGCGTCCATCTTGAATTTTAAATTTTGACATAAGCATCGTGTTTTACTAGTGTAGCCCTTTCATTTGATACCCATATTGAGGGGGTTAAGGAAAAATATGCAATCCGCCATTTTGTATCGGCGGCCATCTTAGATTTATAATGTTATTGATTTTATTATATTGTATTGTCATCTAAATTAAATGTGTGTACCAAATTTCAGATCAATCTGACAACGGGAAGGTGCTTAAATTTCAATTTCTAATTTTGACCCAAATAAATAAATAAATTCCGTACGGGTCGAGCTAAATAAAACCGTTTAAAAACGTGAGACACATCTAGCATAAAATAAAGCTTATGGATATTAATAAGGATTGTAGCCAATAAATTGGGATTTAATTTCAATCAATGCTTTGATAAGCTTGCAGTTGACTAATCGTTGGCACGTGTCATGCCGGTGTTCGGTTGAAGGCAAACATTTTATTACTAGTAGTAAGTATTGTGTACCGTTTGTTTTATTTTTATTCTCAAGTCCATATAAGCTCTAATTTAATTTATATCTTTGGACGTTTAGGTAATAGTAGTCTGTTAGACGTCATGGAAGGGGTAGTCAGAAATGTAATAACACTTATTTTTACTTCACCGTATAGCTCTTAATGTCAATCACATTACCTAAGTTCAAAGTCTACACTGATTGACACAGTCAATATCTAAACTCTTCTCAATCTCGAGAATATCTCAATATCGAGATCTTTGCATTGCAGGCGCTAATTTTTTAAATATAAAGTCGCAAGTAGCCGCCTGATGGTAAGGTTACCTTCGCCTAAGGATTCTTGCTATAACAGTGATATCGTTCGCGCGTTGCCAGTCCTACTCGGCTAGTAGGAACGTATAAATAAACAATGTAATTGACGGACGACCGTCGGTCAGAGGTCGCATCTGCAACTTTGATTGGGGTATTCGCTAGGGGGTTGTCCAGGGCACGACAGATTAGTTGGTGCTATACACGGCTTAGACAATTGTTTTTTTCCAAGTCCCAGTGGTGAGATTGTTGATTATCGCCGGTCAGTTAGTGACAATGATGAATACTCTCGACATATTCAATAGTAGTGAGGAAGGAATCCTGTCTTAGAAGGAATTTAATATATGATTCTTTGGGATCTATTGAGACTTTGCTGTGATTTTATTATTTAACTAGCGGCCCGTCCCGGCTTCGCGCGGTTGGACATTTGTTATTTAAACATTTTGACATAAAACAATCTTTTTTTCTTGCAATTAAAATAGCCTATATTAATCAGTGATCATGTAGCATTCAAATGGAGAAAGAATTTTTAAAACCAGTCCAGTACCTACTTTTTGAATAAATTTCTTACAAACATACTTACATACAAATCTTTCCTCTTTATAACATTAGTATAGATATACTTCATCATCAGACAAATCGAAACGCCTTGCAAGTTTATGTTTTGTAAGAGTTATCAGAAAAATATCCTCACGCCTTCCCACAAGGGTCCCCGAAGGGGTAGGCAGAGGTGTATAGATAATGCCCACACACCCACTTTCCGCCAGAGGTATATTAGGTGCCAACGTGACAGATGGCGAGTCCATCGCCGTTTCTGCAGCACGACTACACATACGCCTTTGAATTTCTTCTCAGACGTATGCAGGCTTCCTCTCGATGTTTTCCTTCACCGTTAAGCTCGTGGTGTGACTAATCACTGTATTTAAATTCAGAAAAACTCAGTGGTACAGTCGGGATTCGAACTTGCGACCTTTGCGTCGCAGGCAACTGCTCCAACCAGTCGGCCACCACGGCTTTTTTTAAAAATAATAATAATATATCCTCACGCCTTCCCACAAGGGTCCCCGAAGGGGTAGGCAGAGGTGTATAGGTAATACCCACACACACCACGAGCCTTTCGGTGAAGGAAAACATCGAGAGGAAACCTGCATACGTCTGAGAAGAAATTCATAAGACGTAGGTTAATAGTGGTGCTTGAGTGACGGCTCTTAACCCTTAACCTGTTTAATTACAGTGTTAGCAATGCAATCTCTGAATTCATGCAATGGTTAAATCTGTTAATGAAAACCTCGTAAATCAAAGGGCACTTGCTCCGTTATTAAAATATGTTTAACGTAATCCCTCAAATACAGAATAGAGAACTAATACAACTCTACCATATGGTGTTCCGAGCTTCGACAATAGTGCATAATATAACCCGACTAACTGTAATCATCCCCCTTAAGCTTTCAATAGGTCTCTCTTTTCGATCATTCACCCTATTAATTGTCAAAAATGCTTTATAACGCTAGTTCTTGTAAAAGCAACTCTAATGACGTATATTTAAGGATCTATATCATTTAGTTTTATAGAATACTAGCTGTTCCTCATGGTTTCACCTGCACTTAATGCACATTTGTAATATGAAATCTTTGTAATGTTACTTCTGATCAGAAATTATTTTGCCGGTGGAGGTCCAGTTAAAATCGTTTCGAAGAATTAGGCGTTATTATTAGCTGACACAAACAGACGTATATATTAACATATATATATATTGTGTTTTTGTTATAAGTATCGTATGTATAGCTATGTATGTAGAAAAATTGATTTTTGATACAAAAAAGCAGATACTTTAATTTTATTTATTAGTAGAGATATATATATATATATATATATATAGACACAGGCTTGTTTATACCAAGTTCGCTTGCTTTCAAACTAGGACCAGCACTTTATGATTTTACATTCGTCACGACTTCTATAGTACGTGGCAAATTAAATTCTATTTCATTCTGGTTTAAGTTGAATTTCCAACTGCCAGTGAGGTTAATCGAAATTAGACTACGTTTGGGCCCATTATAGACCCTTGTTGCAATTAGAATAGGGTTGAATTTAGGGAATTACGCAAACGGATAATCGCAGCGCATTAAAGTGGGATTTGGTGAACACTTGTTTGCGTATTTTTTGAACCATATGGTGTAAAAGCCGCCTTGGACAATATGCCCCCATGGTGGTGCCCCATTACCATATGGGACGCGTTAAATGCATTTTGAAGAGACTTGTATTTCATTTGATGACCTACATAGTCATCCTGTAGGGTTTGCATACACGTTTTTCAGGACTAGTTTGAACAGTTAAATCGTACACTTTTTCAAAGGGTTATTTATTGACGTGTAACGTATCAAGATACGTTACGCAAATACTACACACAAAAACAAAAATACTTCGACAATGGTAAATTTGTAAATGCATAATTAGATGAACACATACTTTCATAGTGGCCAGTAATATTTAGCTATGTATTTATATCAGTTTCTTATTGTCACGTGATGCTAATATTAACAACTGGATCCACTTGTTAACGCATAATGTTTTCGTTGAACGCATGCGCAAATAAACAACATTTTGCACAATGCCACGCAATAATAGATATAGTATGGCCTGACAATGACATGGTATTTGGATCGCAACGTTTTGATCAATGCATCGAATTAATAATATTACAATGTAAAATTTTCGAGTCCAAGGAACACCACTCACTGGTGAGGACCTCAAAAGTAGTCGATGGCAAGTATGTGGATGAAACGAAAGAAGTCTAGAGAGAACTGGCTCTCGGCCAAACTATATAATAAGTTTATCTACTTTTATATATCTATCAATGCCTTTTAGTTTTCAGGTTTCAAGTTATAGGCTATAAAGGTTCAGGTCATATTTTGAGCTCTTTTTATGTTACGTTTTAATGTACCGCCACTGTGTAGTATTAATGATTGTACTTACTCATTAATGAATTACTTACCATCAGTCCGTATTGGTAATTAAAAAAAAAATTTTTCGATTTAGTTTTTGTATCTCCAAACAAAATTCATGAACAATAAATAAGTGGTTGAGACGATACATTGTTTTTTAATAAATTGTTTAAAAATATTGATAAATAATTTACATTATTTTACTTTAATCGTAAAGTATCAAAACTATTTGTACTGTGACCCGAATCCGACAACATATGCGCCGGCGGTGAGGCCATGTGATCACAATGATCGTAATGACCAGCGTCCCTTGGAGATACACTTATTTGGGATCAAAACTGTCTAGTGTAGTGCACCGGCTCTGATGAAATACAAAGCAAATTAGCGTTTTCGTTATTATTAAATGTGAAGACTCGAACGACCGCATTGGTTATGCGGTCGTTCGAGTCGTTGCAACACATAGTTTACAAGTCGAACTTGTAATGGATGGTAAACATCGAGAGGAAACCTGCATTTGAGAAGAACTTCAAAGACGTTTGTGTAGTCGCGCTTTAGTAACGGCGATGTACTCGCCATCTGAAACCTTGAAAGTGAAATATCTCCGGTGGAAAGTCGGTATGTTGGCACTATCTGTACCTACACCCCTTTGCCTTCCCCATTAAGGACCCTTGTGGGAAGGGGTGAAGATGTTAACCAAAATTTGTGGCATGACAGTGGATGGAGTATGGAGGTATGGAGGTATGATGGTATGGAGGTATATTTTGTAGACCCAGTTCACCGCTTAATCCATATTAATCGGTCTCTTCTGTTTCGAATACTCTTGACGTTCTCTTCCTCAAGTATTCAACCGATTTGATATTAGTGGTTCGATACCTTTCTCTGCTTCTTCTTC
>JACCPG010001755.1:0-25906 GCA_016069955.1 Drepana arcuata
CTCGATCTGGTGTAAGTCAGGGAAGTAACCTCGGTCCTTTGGAGTTCGTCTTAATGATTAACGACCTTCCGGAGGTGGTTCAGGATGCGAAGTGCTTGTTGTTCGCAGATGACTTAAAGCTTTATCTCCCTGTACAAAATGAAGAGGACTGTAGCAAGCTACAGAAAGATATAGACAGGGTGGTGAAGTGGAGTAAGGACAACCTCTTGGAGTTTAATACCTCCAAGTGTGTATCCATCAGTTTTTCTCGCGCTCATACACCACTGCAGTATTATTATGAAATGGACAATACTCCCTTGGACCGAGTGACTGAGATCAGAGATTTAGGGGTCCAACTTAATACGGAGTTGACGTTTCGAAACCATATTGTGAAGATATGCAAAAAAGCATTCAGAAACTTGGGCTTCGTCCTACGCAGTGCGAGCAGTTTCACAAACTCTAATGCCATTACTGCTTTATATAATTCCCTAGTGAGGAGTCAACTGGAATGTAACGCGGTCATCTGGTCTCCGCACGAATCTAAGTATAACGACATGTTGGAGCGCGTGCAAAACAAATTTATGAGATACTTATATATGAAGCAGTATGGCGTGTACCCATTCTACCCTCTAATGTATCCAACTTTATTTGTCATAGGTATGGTAGGGTACAATGAACTTGGGGTAAGAAGGGAACTTGCGCTAGTACTATATGTTTTCAAGATTTTACGGGGTAAAATGTTTAACGAAAATCTGTTAAACTCAGTGGGCATAAGTACTCCTGATAGGTACGTATGGCGCCGGCGCCGGCCGCGGCTGCTGGTGGTGCCGAGTGCAAGAACTAACCTACTAAAGGAAGCGCCACTTACGCGCGCTTTTCACACTCTCAACCTAGTACATAATGAGTCAGATCTGTTCGCATGTTCTCTGAATGAATTCAGCAGAGTAGCACTGGCTATCATTTGCTACAATAAACGATAGGTAATTTTATAATTAATTATGTATAGATGATACAACATTGGTTTGTTTGCTGCACTATCGCATTAGGGTATCCTGTTATGGTAGATGTAAGTTGATATGTAATAAATAAATAAATAAATAAATAAATAAATATAATTGCCATAAAAATGGGTTATAGTGAGTAAATCTTAAAAGATAGACATATGCTGTCCCGGACTTTTTTTTAGAACTTTTAAAAAGGAACAATTCATTCATAATATTTGCGTAACTTAAACCGTTTACACAGCGCACGCAACGGAAGCTCTCGAAAAGGAATATTTTTTTCCGTTCTTGCAACATTTTTCATGTATGCTTCGCTCCTATTGGTCGTAGCGTGATGTTTTATAACCTAAAGCCTTCCTAGAGAAATGGACTATCCAACACAAAAATAATTTTTCAATTCCAACCAGTAGTTCCTGAGATTAGCGCGTACAAATAAACAAACAAACTCTTCAGTTTTATAATATTAAAATATAGATAGGATACATATAATTTTAGAACAACTTTCTTCTTATAACTTAGAATAAAGCCTAAGTCCTGTCTTGGCTAGTCTTCATATACGAACAATTTAATATACGAAGATAAAGTACATAGAAACCCCGACGGAATCACTGGAATACAAATCGATAATTGAATTAGAAATGTATTTCTCGAGTGGACGGATTCGGTGGCATTCGATTATTGTGCTCGGTCGCGGGTCATCTGGGTGAAAAATTCTGTCCTAATAAACTTATTAGGAAGGAGGGCGGGTGGCTGGACGCCAGTCAATGTTGACGCTTTTGATACTTACCGATTCGTAAATCGAGCCCTTCATGAGGCAGGCAGAGCGAATAGAGTGCCAGTTCTCTTTAGACTCACAGACCTCTTCCTCTACATCCGATGTGGATAAAGTGATCAGTCTCTTCATACATGCTAGCATATCTCGAGTACTCTTAGTGTCCTATCGATTTGATCTAAGTAGTTGGAACGTGCTCTTCTGCTTCTTCTTGCACACACTTTCGCATCTATATGCCTAGGCCAATGTTACATGCATTTCTAAAGATTACAATTACACCCTCTTTCACGCCAGTTGCTTTGCGAATCTTTTTATGCGGTATTAACGAAATACTGCAAAATTATTGAGCGCACTGTATATATAATATATAGGATAGTATATATAGGATAAATATACATATGCACATATTTATATTTATCCTAAACATACAATATGCATTTTTAATAAAATGCTTTGCGGCGATATGCGATAATGAAGCTATAATTTAATTCTATAATATTTATAAATTTTCTAAATTTGTAATCTGGATCGAATGCACTGGCGGGATGCGCACATCCATGGTATTTTCATACGGACTGCGGCGAACGCGTTCGTTCGTCGTCCCGTCCATTTATTGAGCTGAATATTACTTACATATAACAGACATACAATGCGTTAGTGTGTGCAAAAATGAAGGCAGAGGAAGACCACGTTCCAACTACCTAGCTCAAATCGATCGTACACACAATGACAGGAATGTTAAGAGTACTCGAAATTGGCGTGCGTATATGAAGGGACTGATGAATATATGAAGTGAAAGAGGTCTGTTAATATAGAAAGAACTCTACTCTCTGTCTTCCTCGTAAGGGACCTGGACTGTTCAAATCACCTGGTAAAGCTGTTTGAATCGATTAGGTTTTTGATCTTCAGCATAGCGTTTTATCACACCCCAAGCTGTACAGAGTAAAGGGAAACTTCGTATATGCTTGTAAAGATGTTTATTTAGATATCTATGATGATGATGGTGATGTTAGAATGGTACATCCCCCTGCTAGGCAAAAGGTGCCTTATCTACGTATCAGTAATTTTATTGACTTTTAAGTATTTTATAGTCCTAGCGGTGACGTTAGAGCCGTGGTGGCCGAGTGGTTCGAGCAGTTGCCTGCGACGCAAAGGTCGCAAGTTCGAATCCCGTCTGTACCAATGAGTTTTTCTGAACTTAAGTACAGTGATTAGTCACACCACGAGCTTTACGGTGAAGGAAAACATCGAGAGGAAACCTACATACGTCTGAGAAGAAATTCAAAGGCGTATGTATAGTCGTGCCTGAGTAACGGCGATGGACTCGCCATCTGTCACGTTGGCACTAATATACCTCTGGCGGAAAGTGGGTGTGTGGGTATTACCTATACACCTCTGCCTACCCCTTCGGGGACCCTTGTGGGAAGGCGTGAGGATATTTTATTTGAGCGGTGAAGTATAGCACCTAACTATACCTATGTAAATGAATATCATCGCAATTCTTATGTTCGCGAAATAAATTATATGATTAGATAAAAAAAATGTATATATGTTTGTGAAACGACGGCTGGAAATATTCCTCCCAGTAACAGTACTTTTTCTCTAAACGAGATACCCTATACGACCTATATGAATTTGTTTAACCTACACTACGATGTCAGGGGTTAAACGATGACACGGTCGATGTTTATACATACATACATACATACATACATATCATCACGCCAAGTCCCTAACGATGTTTATACGTAATCAAAAAATCAAAATGATCTCTAGAGAAGTTGGGCCGATGAAATCACTAAGGCGGCTGGAAAACTGTGGTGGTGACTGGCTCGAAACCGAAAACACTGGCGTAGAACCGGGGAGGCCTATACCCAGCAGTGGTTGAATGTGGTCTGAGCACGATGATGATAGAGAAGTTAAGACGTGAAAGCGTAAGCCACTATTGCATATTAGATTTGTCGCCTTAGCGTCGTGACGTATAAACGGGCCTTTTTAAGAGTTGCTTCGTAAAATAACTACGCAAGGGGTTTTACCCAGCAGTGGTTGAATGTGGTCTGAGCATGATGATAGAGAAGTTAAGACGTGAAAGCGTAAGCAACTATAGCATATTAGATTTGTCGTCTTAGCGTCGTGACGTATAAACGGGCCTTTTTAAGAGTTGCTTCGTAAAATAACTACGCAAGGGGTTTTCATATTTTAATTCGCCCATAATCGAACTCACCCCGTCGGAATATTATTTTGTGATTTAATTATCACCCTCCATGCAAATCCGAATTGGCTGTGAGGGGTTGATTGGACTGCTATTTTTGTGAAGTGTGTACCTATTATACTATTAGATTCATAGTTACTCTAGGCTAAGATTCTAAATTTACTCTTATACGGTGCGTGGTGGTCTAGTGGTTTGAATAGTTGCCTGCAACTCTGAGGTTGCGAGTTGGAATCCCTACTGTACCAATATTTATTTATTTATTAGAGTTTTCAACAAGAAATACACAAAACTTTCTTAACAACTATGATATACATTTTTTTTTGTGATTCCTCAATTACAGGTAACCACAGCATGCATGAAAAACCTTAGAGCTAAAAACATTAAAATTAAAAAAGGTGTTCGTAAAAGCGAACAATTTGTGAATTTTAAATTTTAACACACAAATCCTTTCTAAACTTATGAATACTGCCACAGAAATATGGCCTTTCTATACTTCAGGAAAGTGATTAGTCACACCACGAGCTTAACGGTGAACGGGATGTCGTTTGAGAAGAAATGCAACAAACGTATGTATAGTCGTGCCATCTGTTACGTTGGCACATAAAATACCTCTCCGGAGAAAAGGACTACTTTCTACACAGCTATACCTACGTCTTCGGGAATCCTAGTGGGTTTCGAGTATATATTATTAAGGTACGATTACGATATTGATAGATTGCGTTGCGATCGTTCGATTTTTTAATACGCTTTTATTAGCTTGAGACGTATGTATGTTAGTATGTTTGTATGTTAGTATGTAACGGAATGTTTGAACATGATTTTAACCCCCTTCAAAACGTCGGATTAACTCGAAATTTGGCATACTTATTAAGGACCGATGACAATTCAATATTTTAAACATTTACACCCGTTATCCTTACTAGGATAATCAGGATCAGCGATTTTTTATATTCATTTTTGCACTGCTAAGCAAAGGTGCTGATGCTGATTCGAAAGATAAACTTGATAATACGCTACGTAATAATCGTTAAAATAACCGCTAAAATAATCATTTTCTATTTTTTTGTTGGATTTTCTATAAAAAGTGTATTTTTTTAGTTTTTTTAAACTATTTTTTTATTCCTATAGTAGGATAGGCGAGACTGCAAG
Organism: Drepana arcuata; assembly: GCA_016069955.1. Lineage (NCBI taxonomy): Eukaryota > Metazoa > Arthropoda > Insecta > Lepidoptera > Drepanidae > Drepana > Drepana arcuata. Next base: position 5,114 of record JACCPG010001755.1, read on the forward strand.
TTATTATAAATAGTGACGATGGGAGCAACAAGAGTACCCGAAAACAGCGATCTTGTTTGAAGAGTATGTTCGGGTTACCTCTCGATAATTTCCTGCACTTTAAAGTGAGTAAATAACTAAGTAAAATGACCTCCATCTATTTGAAGCCTGTTAAAAGATGTGTGTCTGTAATATTTAAAACTGGAATAATCCAAACACGACCCATAGGAAGTGAATTCCAGATGGGCCTTACAGGCACTCGCGCCGGATGCGCCCGTGACGTCATCGGCGCAGCCATTTCCGACCTATTAGCCAATAGGCGCGGAAATTGTATGTACGTACACTATGAAGTTTAGTGTAGTAGAACAAGGTTATTGGGATTACTGCATACATATGCTTCAATTCATCGTTTTCATAGTATTTGAGGTTTTAGGCCGTGGAGGCCGAGTGGTTAGAGCAGTCGCCTGCAACAAGTATGGCACGTTCGTATCTTGATTGACCAATGAACCAATGAGTTTTTCTGAACTTAAGTACAGTAATTAGTCGCATCACGAGCTTTACGGTGAAGGAAAACTTCGGAAGCAAATCTGCTTTAGTTATATCTATAAAATATAATATATCCTCACGCCTTCCCACTAGGGTCCCCGAAGGGGTAGGCAGAGGTGTATAGGTACCCACACACCCACTTTCCGCCAGAGGTATATTAGGTGCCAACGTGGCAGATGGCGAGTCCATCGCCGTTACTCCAGCACGACTATACATACGCCTTTGAATTTCTTCTCAGACGTATGCAGGTTTCCTCTCGATGTTTTTTTTTATATCTATATATATATAAAAATGTTATGTTGGTTTGTGTACGCTTCAAAAACTCAAAAGTTCTGCACCGATCGAGCTGAAATTTTAGCATGATATATAATCCGCATCAAGGATTGTTTTTATCTATTTTTGGCATCAGTCACATATCCACAGCGAAGAGTGGCAGGGAACAGCTAGTATATAATACATATACGTAGAAGAAATTCAAAGGCTTATGTATGTATAGTCCTGCTTGATTAAGCGCGATGGACTCGTCATCTGTCTCGTTCGCACCTGAACACATCTGCCTTCCCCTTCGGGGACCCTTGTCCCTTGGGAAGGCGTGAAGATTGTTTTATTATTATTTATTTTACTATTTTACCTATATTATTGAATATTATTATATTACTTTATTCGTTTTACAGGTAAGTGCCGAAGACTTTCAACGTTGGTTCAACGACAAGGTGGTAAGAATTAAGCGTAGACTAATTATTATTGTTCTAGAATTAGTTACAGATTTTTTAAATGTCAATGTATCTTCAATTAATCCCCCTCGGGGATCCTTGTGGGAAGGCCTATAAGGATCCCCGAGGGCGTAGGCAGAGGTTGTAGTCCCCGGAGATATATTTTAGGCGCCGACGTGACATTGTGAGTCCGTCGCCATTTCTCAGCACGACTATACATAGACGTCTTTGAATTTCTTCACAAACTTATGCAGGCTTCCTTTCGATGTTTCCTTCACCGTAAAGCTCGTGGTGTGACTATCCACTGAAATGTTTTTTACCGTAAAAATATTGTTTACTTGGGAACGGTTCAATAATTCACTGAAGGTAGGTGGAAAAGCCATGCTAATAAAATTCTCTTTGCGAAATATCCCCCACAACTGTCATCAAAGACCTCCAATCGGCAATTGACTGGAATCTAATAAATTTACAGCCTCCTGGCGGAATCTGTCTCACAGGTCCAACCGAAAACGCCGCAAATATGTGTCCCGAAACTGTTATATATTACGGCATTAGAAGCATCCATCCAAACAGATCTGTCAGCTCTAAACCCGCTTCAAGAATGAGCGCGCTAGCGTGGCATTGCATCGACAATAGCTAGCGTAGATAGTATTATCTATTCCAGTAGGGTTCACTCGAGATGGTTAATTTGTTTTCTCCGGAGATCGGTAGACGACCGAAGGGTGCGCATTTACATTGTTGGACGTCACGGTATTACAATATTAAAAGGTTCAAGAGTTCTCGAAAAGGCGACCGTTTATCATGAGACTGATGAATGTAGATGAAGCGAAAGCGGGAGGGATTCGGCGTGATGATTCCTACGCATATTATTTCATACTTTTATCGCTTCATATTCATTTAGCACCCATACATTTATGGCAACGACAATTGTAACAAACAATGAAAATAAGGATAACGATGTTAAGTTAAGTTATTAATTTGAATGATGGCCATACATGGCAATGAATTGCTCCTCCTTTAATATTTTTCTACCCCTACGTAAAAGGGAACAAATGTTAAGAGAGAAAACTCTCCGGGAGTTTGTTTCGCCGTTTCTTCTCCTGGCAGGTTTTTTTCTTGGAAACAGTGGTAACTTTGGTTTTTATTAAGTATATGACGTTCAATAAGTGTTCCCGGTGTCCCTTACGTTGAAAAAAATATTTAGATTTTTTATTTTTTTTTGGTTTCCCCAAATAAAATAAAATGAAACCACAGTTCAACGGGCAATTTTTTGTCTAGAAGGTTGTCAGTCTTCCTCTGCCTCTGCTTATGAATGTTATATAGTAATAGAACCCCGCAAACATTGGAAACATGCCGACGCTCAGTACGCGTTAACCCTTACTTGTAATTCAGCGGGCGCACAATTGTGTTAGTGGCTATTTCATGAGCTGTGCCTTATTGTCTCCAAGGGTACTTGTACCTTGAGATGTTACTGCCCTTACAACACTATTACTGGCGTGTAATCTAACCTACTTACTGATTAAGATATTTTTGCTACACTTAGGCTGAATGATTATTTTTTATTAACCGTATTATAAATAACACTGGGCAATGAATATTACCCTGAGGCACTCCGTATAAAATTTGTTACTCGTTTCTGCATATGCTTTTTAATATTTTTGTTTACTACTGTAACGTATATATGGCAAGATCAAATATGTTCTGATGTTACCTCCATGACAACCAACGATTTATCTAGCGGGGTGGTGCCAGTGTAACATTGTCAAAAGCATCAATGATTATATTTATTTTTATTGAATATTGTTCTGTCTGATGATTGGTCATTCCATTTTGTGTGGTATACTATTACTCTCTAATGTAAATTCATACCTACTCAGAAAGTACATAAAATGGACAAGAACAGACATGCTCTGTTTTTCCACCCATCTGACCGTAGCAATATCATTAAGGTGAGTACACACGGGTCGAGTTTATTGTCGCCGGGGGGCGATCGCCACGCCTTCCCGCGTGTGCACAAACACTAATGACGACACCGATGTATTTACACGTTTTACGTCAATTGTGCCTTTTCGGGCAATTTGTCCTTTGTGTGCGGTCTGTGTGTCAATATTTTGAAAACACTTGCAATGAAATCATGTCTGAAATAAAATTTTCTGGTGTGGTTATAGGTTCTATGAGAATGTGTGTGGAATAAGACGCAGAGGAAGACCATGTCCCAACTATCTAGATTAAATCGATTGAACACTCAAATATGGGAATGTCAAGAGTAGTCGAAACCGGCGAGCATGAATGTGGATGAAACTTGAGGTCTTTGAGTCCAGAGAGAATTGACAGAATCACATCTGTTAAATTGGCAGCTTAATATGTCTTCGCTGTGAAGGTGCTGTTATGCCTCTGCTTAGGTACGGTACATTTTGTTTCGAAAACGCATTATACATTCATTCATACAGTCGGGATTCGAACTTGCTATATTTGCGTTGTAGTCGACTACGCAAACCATTTTGCCACCATGTAGCTCTTTACTTATATATATGAAAACCAGCACGAGCTAATTCACAATTGTGTTTACACCTTGAACACAAACACGAGACCGTTAATTACCCATAAAATATGATTAAGTAAATAACAAGGCCGAATTGTAGATTCTAAGCACATGTACACAAAATCAATTATCCTTTGCTATGGGCACGTATAAGCAGTGATTAGCGAGCAGCGTATTAATATTCCACGCTGGCTCTCATACCTTATTTAAGGCCTTTCGTATATCGTGTTATCTGCTCACTCAATGTATTCGTTAATTCTGTATTTGATTATACAAACTAATATTATTATCAAAGGAATCATTTTGATATTGAGCGAAAAATTTAGGTGCAAACGTACGCTTTACGCCGTTTTTAAAGCACAAGTAAGTATACACATACATACATATAACCACGCCTCTTTCCCGTAGGGGTAGGCAGAGACCACTTCTTTCCACTTGCTACGATCCTTACATACTTCTTTCGCTTCGTCCACTTTCATTATTCTCTTCATTCATACATGCTCTTCGGTTTAGGGTACTCTTGACCTGACCTTTTTTCAAGACGTCCCTAATTTGCTCTAGAAACGTCCGTCTAGGTCTACCCCTTCCAACACTTTCATTCACACTCGCCTTATACACTTTTTTCGTCATTCGTTCGTCATTCTCTCGACATGGCCAAACCATCTCAGCATACCTTTCTCAATTTTTGTCACTACATCTTCTTTGTAAGTATATACATCTATGATAAATGGATTCCCTCTTGCGGTTGGCACAGAGAGTAGAGTGCAAGTTTGACGGCCGTCTGGTCTAGTGGTTAGAGCTCCTGACTGCGGGACTTGAGGTCGCGGGTTTGATTCCCGCTGGGAGCAGATATTTGTGTGATGAACACGAGTATTTGTACCTTCGTCTTGGATGCCTTATGTATCTATGTATATATGAATCTTATATATATATATATATATATATATATATATATATATATATATATCTATATATGTATATATGTATACCATTGTCTAGTTACCATAACACAAACTGCTTAATTTGGACAACATCCGACAACTTCTAGAAGACATCTGTTGTATTTTCTCAAACATCCCCTATATATATATTAATCAGTTAATTTCACTTAGAACCGTTGGTGATTGTGATGTCGGTAAATAATAAAGGCTATATTTTCATCTCCGTGTTTACGTATATGCTTTACCATTTGATGTCCCTATAAAACTTTATAGCCCCTATACTAGTCGTGCCTAATGGCGTCTTTCGGTAGTCTTGGCTGTCAGTGCTATACGTAATATCTAGTGTTGCTTTGAAGCTATCACTAACAAGTCGGATGTTAATTTCATTGACAGATCCATTGAATAGAATTCACTGTGTTTTTGGACTCTGTACTTACATGTGTATGATAAACTAGAACCAATATTCGCAAATCAAGTGGCGTGAATGATGGCGTGATTGTAAAGAAGGAAGAAGGCATGGTTTGGACATAAAGAAATTATGAGTGAAGATAGATTGACGAAACAGATATACAAAGCAAAACTGTGTGCAAGCAGAGGCAGAGGAAGAACACGTTCCAACTACCTGGATCAAATCGGTCGGACGCTCAAGGACGTGAACGTCAAGAGTACTCGAAACCGACGAGCATGTATGATGAGACTGATGAATTTGGACGAAGCGAAAACAAGTATGTAAGTCTAGAGAGAACTGGCGCTCTATTCTTACTGCCTACCCCGTTAGGGACTCGGTGTGATGATATGTATGTAAGTACCTATGAAATTAAGTTTTACGAAAGTGAAACTGGATATCAGCAGGTGCTTGATAAGCAGATTTATTTATTTATTTATTTAAAGGCCACCAACATAGAAAACACTTAAACAACTATCAATGTACATGGTAGATATATACATGGTGAGTGCCACTACAATTATAGGTGGCGACGGCATGCAATAAACGAACAAGAGCATAATTGTTATTTAGTTTACACAGCACAAGATAAATTATAACTAGTTTTGAATGTTAAAATTACAGTTTAACTGAACATAAAAGAGAATGTACAACCTAGTAAGGATTGAACATGATAGAAAAGAATTTAACTTCAATAAAATTAAAATTAGCTATAAACGTTAAATACAGATTTTAAAGGAATTAAGGTTGCGTGCGAAGATATCGACTTGTTTCGTTTTAGATGTTATATTGAAACTTCTAATAATTCTATTTAATGGTGGTCTAGGTTCGACTTGTTGGAACAAATTTGAAATAAGTTGTACAGATTTATTTATTTATTTATTTATTTACACACACACCTTAACATCCTTACAGTAGGTATACCAATATGATGTTAAAAGAAAATAATAAAAATAATAATAATAACATTAATAAACTAATTTACAATATAACAAAATACACTTTAAAAACTTATGTTTATCAAATAGTTTCTAAGAATTTTCTAACTGTTTCTGCGAGTTTCGGCAGGTTCCGATAGATTAATATAGTTAAGTATGGATGCAAGAGAGATTGGAGACGCTCACATGGGCCAAATTGTGTCGTAAAGGAGAGAGTAGGACCGCATCGTTGGTCACAGACGGAGCGCCTCGCGGGTATTGCCGAGCAGAGAGTGGACAGTGGGTCCTGTACATGAGTGCGCTTAATTAGTTTGTACACTTGATGGCATTGGAAGGGGCACAGCTTTAAATTATTTCTTATCTACATTTCATGTTTATCTATAGGAGCCGTTGTGGCTAGCAACGCATAGATTGCAAGTTCACCAATGAGTTTTTCTAAATTAGTTACACCGCGAGCTTTACGGTGAAGGAATACATTGAGGGGAAGCCTGAATACGTCTGAGAAGTTTTTCAAAGGCGCATGTATAGACATGCTTGAGTAACGATGGACTCGCCATCTGCCACGCTGGCACCTAAAATATATCTATGGCGGTAAGGGGTTGTAGGAGTACAACCTACACACCTACGGGGACCCTCATGGGAAGGTGGGAAGATATTATTTGTTTATTTCTATATCTCATTGTTTTCGGGAACTTTTCTAGAATCAAAATATCGTATTTGTTAATCCTGCTAATGATATATCTCTGTGCATAATTTCATGCAATTGCGTTCAGTTGTTTCTACGTGTTAGAGTAACAAACATCCTCAGAAACTCAGTTATAATATTAGTAGGATTAACACATGCATACATTTCAGTGGCCGGCAGTGTAGAGCTGGCACATTAAGAACAATCCTCGCTCCGCAGATATTACCAGCGTCTGAATTTTAGCACTGCACTGTATATTCTTAACATACCCTTGTTTGTTTGCTTTTTTGGTTTTTTTTTTATGGTGCTGTTATGGCGACTTGTATTTTCATAGTGCCCTGGTTGGGTGGTTGGAGTGGTCGCCTTTAACGCAAAGATTGCAAGTTGAGATTTTCTGAACTTAAGTATCGCGATTAATCCACGCGAGACGGCATCGAGAGGAAACCTGCAAATGTTTGAGAACAAGTTCAAACACGTATGTATGTATTGTCGTGCTTGAGAAATGGCGGCGGACTCGCCATCTGTCACATTTTCACTCAAATATATATCTGTTGAAAGGAGCATATTAATACGTAAAAGAGCAGTTCATATTCCTCAAGTACATACGTATCGTCACGCCGAGTCCCTAACGGGGTATGCGGTGAGTATAGAGCGCCAATTCTCTCTAAACTTACCTCTTTCGCTTCGTCCACATTCATCAGTCACCTCGTACATGGTCGTCGGTTTTGAGTACTCTTGACGTTCCATACAAACATATAGAGTATAAGGACTACCTTAGTATACAAACATACCCATAAATATAGACCGTCATACATACATATCATCACGCCGAGTCCCTAACGGGGTACGCGGTGATTATAGAGCGCCAATTCTCTCTAAACTTACCTCTTTCGCTTCGTCAACATTCATCAGTATCTTTTCTTCATACATGCTCGTTGGTTTTGAGTACTCTAAATAATTCCTTATAGGTATATTCAGGAAAACCTCATTGGGACTGTTGGAATTCGAACTGCGATCTTTGCATTGTAGATCAAACCACACCATCACGGCTTACTTTAAATATGTATGTATAACTTAGCCTTAATTTTTTTTTTATACAACAAGAGTGGCAAACAAGCATACGGCCCACCAGATGGGAAACGGTTACCGCAGCCTATTTACGCTCACGATACTGAAGTATCACTTGCGTGTTGCCACTCTGTGTTCGATGAGTTATAGTGTGTTGGCAGCATAATGGGTTTAATCCCTCTGCTTCCAACACAATGTAAAAATCCTCCCCCTCCCCAAGGAGCTCATTACTGGAAACCTTATTCACCGCGTACGAACACAACACAAAAAATTGTGTTATTTGGCTACGGACTTCTATAAGGTGGAGGTCCTGCCCCAGTCGGGCAGCTCCGAATTCGAACGGGTTATAAAAAAATATGATCTTTCTGCAGTCTATGTAAATTTTAACTGTGCTATTTCACCCTCTGTCCGCGTAATTTTCGTAAAAACAAAGTTTTTGCTTCTCGCATTTAATATTATTTTAACAACCGCAGGAGGGAAAAGGGATGGAGGCAGCTGGAGGTCATGAACCGTGCTAGCTATAATATACTTATTTATTATGTATATGTATGTAAGTAACTAGCTAGAGCCGTAATGGCCGAGTGGTTCGAGTAGTTGCCTGCGACACGACAATCGCAAGTTTGAATCCCGACTGTACCTGTGAGTTTTTCTAAACTTAAGTACAGTTGATTAGGCACACCACGAGCTTGAAGGTGAAGGAAAACATCGAGAGGAAACCTGCATACGTTTGTGAAGCAATTCAAAGGCTTATGTATAGTCAATCGTGCTTGACTAACGGCGACGGACTCGTTATCTGTCACGTTGGCACCTTAAATATATCTCTGGCGGAAAGTGGGTGTGTGGGTACTACCTATACACATCTGCCTATCCCTTCGGGTACACTTATGGGAAGGCGTGAGGATATATTATATGTAACTTAATATGTTATCTAATATAGTCAAGCCTAACCTAATGACCTTGGATATGTCTCGTGCCGACGGTAGAGTCTTCGGGAATGTGACGTCACAAGTAATCTTAGCAAAGATGGACCAAAACACTGTCCTACACGCCATTTTCGCAGACGGGTTTAATTAAAGTGTAGTCTATATTTTGCACTCGTACCCGGCAGTGAAGAAAGATTGACGAAACAGATGTATACAAAGCAAAAGTGTGTGCAAGATACGTGGATCAAATCGATTGGACGCTCGAGCACGGGAACATGAAGAGTACTCGAAACCGACGAGCATGGATGAAGAGACTGATGAATGTGGACGAAGCGAAAGAGGTATGAGAGTCTAGAGAGAACTGGCGCTCTATACTCTCTGCCTACCTCGTTAGGGACTCAGCGTTATGATATGTTTGTGTGTGTGTGTGTGTCCCTGGCAAATCTCGTTACTTATCTTAAGAATTAGACCCCTACATATGTTACCGATAAGATGCCTTTTAAAGTTGGGTCTAGTCTTCTAAAGTAGTAAATTAAATTAAGTCCCTTTCAGACTACATTTGAACCGTGTGTCGCCGGTGCGGTGCGAGCGGTCTCGCGATTTTATTACGGGATAAAGGGGCTTTCATACCGTATATTGCAAACGCTGCGATTCGATTATACTAACATATTGATTACGTTAAGTTGGAATTAGGCAAAGAGGCGTTTATTTCTCATCCACATTCATACTTTGCAGTGGCGAAGCGTCCTTAGAACACGATTCCTACCGGCTTCCCTTGGCAGATTCGCGCTCATATATGACTATTCTATGTAGTCATAATATCGCAAGAGACATGATTACATTGCGCCCTTTGTAAGAATATTCTCCAATATGCTGGATACAAAAACGCAATGTATGTGAAATCGCGCAAACGCCCACATACACGATTTCACGTAGTAGGCGGCTGGGGAACTCGCTCATAATATTGGGAATTCAAATAGTTAAAATGTAGGCAATTCACGCACACATAGACATTACAACCACATCCAACCATTCGTCGATATAACGGCGATTATAAGCCGATCTCAGATAGCCTCCAATCTTTATTTGTTATGAGTTAAGGTTTCGTTTCGCTTGAAAAGTTTCCTCCAATCAGAGCAATTCAAAGTCAATCATTGACCTCACCTAGCCATTATTTCGCACGGATTGTTTTGTTATGCTAATTTATCTATTGTAATATGTGATAAGCTTGATTTTGTTGTGAGCTTTGTGGTATATGGTTAAAAAAAACGAAAGTAGTGAAATTTTACTTGCCAAGTGTTGTCACAGTGTTTGTTTTGTTTCACCGTAAAGGTTTGTTTGTTTATTTTTGTTTCTTGTCGTCACGTAGTCTGTTAGGTTACAAATGGCGGCGTTAATACAAATATATTATATTATTATAATACAAATAGGTTGTTGTCTTACAGATTACCTATTAAATGAGTTAACTTCGTTCTCAAAACAATCTTTCGAAAATAAAAAATATATCATTAAACATGGACGGGCTCGTCCCGATATGAAAATTGATTATAGACGTAAGGATGGGTGTTTCAAACATTTCACAGTTCTATGTATGATAAATACGATTGGATAACCGGCAGTTGAAAATTACATAAGTTATTTTGCTTTCCATGTCATGTCCATGTTATTTTGTTTTTCGGTTTGTAGTATAGAAAAATAAATACTGCGGTATTCCTGCTGGTATTTGTTTGTGATGATGATGCTGGCAAGTTAAGTTTCACTTATTTTAGTTCTTTTTTTGGCTGTATATTTATAACCCCCGTGTGAGTGACGTGTGCTTTAAACGGCTTTTTAAAGCCACTTTTATCATACTCGACATGCACTGTTCATATGATACCAGTAATGTCATGTATGGTGAAGGTGGTGAACACTAACAACTGTACAGCAAGCATGTTCTGTCGCATGGAAAAAAGATATGACGTTTTGCTTATTCACGCGTTAGCCATTTTTTTCGTCCGGCTTTACCTTTCTTTTTTTTCACCCCACGCCACTGATACTTTGTGTATGTGTAATTGTGTTCATAAATTTGATCTAGGTAGTTAGAACGTGGTATTCTTCTGCCTGATCTAGACACATTCGATATTTCTTCATGATAGCAACTTTTTACGCGAAGGTCTCACATTTGTTAACTTAGAACGTAATTTTAGCATCTTTACAACCAGCTACTTTCACACCAGTTGCTATGCGATACGAACTTTGGCGAAAAAGTGAACGAAAATATACTTGCAAAATATTATGAACAGAAAAAAAAGTTTCTTGCCGGCGAGGATCGAACCAGGACATATTTACTCATTAGCTCAGTCCACTCCCACTGGTATTATGTTATCTTGGGATCATCAGCATTAACATCAGCATAGTTGCTTTCCATCAGACGGACCGCATGCTTTTGTGCACCCTTAAAATATATGTACATACATATATTTTAGGCCGACCGTCTGGTCTGATGGTTAGAGCTCCTGACTGCGAAACTTGAGGTGGCGGGTTCAAATCCCGCTGAGGGCAGATACTTGTGTGATGAACACGAATATTTGTACCTTAGTCTTGGATGTCCTATGTATTTAAGTATATATTTATCTATATAAGTAAATACATCGTTGTCTAGTTACCATAACAAGAGCTTTGCTTAATTTGGGAGTAGGTCAATTTGTGTGGAATTGGCCCAGGTATTTATTATTATTATTTTCTTATTATTCAGGGTGTCTATAACACTTTGCTGCCTGTTTAGATTCCAAGTTATTTGAATCAAAACACTCTTCAAGTCTCTATTGGCTGTTTATTTTCATCTTATTTCGTCGAAAAAACAATTATCCTCTATCTAGGGGTCCGTATCAATTGACGATATCGTATGGCAACATTGCTTTTAATTATTTTTTAGTTGAGCATTCCAATCAAGGCGGGTTGAGTTTTGTTTGTCTTTCTTCAGATCGGGTTGAAATTAAAACTTGGCGCCGCTATTTTGTATTCTATGGGGAAATACATTGACCTGTTTCTGAATATTACCGGCTGTAACCGGATCTTACCTGTTTTGTTTTACAGGAATCGTTCGATTGACTATTTCTCGTTTGTCCTTCAGTAGCGTTCAGACCGTTGTTATTCCTACTAACATTATAAATGCGAAAGCTTGTTAGCTAGTTTTAACTTCACATAAAAGCTACTAAATGGAATTGGATGGAATTTGGCGCAGACATCAATTCCAGAAATAAATTGATTTATTTTTGTCCATAATTTTATTTATCTTGCTTGTATTAGGTATGTTAGGAAACAAGTATTATTCTAAACAACTTTACGAAAAAACTTATAAAATGACTCCACATTTTTGAATGATAATTAATCGCAGCAATTTCTTACATCGGTGTGTGGCCGCCTTTACGATTCTAATACGTATGTACGTCTGGGTAGTAACCTAATCACACATAAGTTCCATTTGGTCTCGTCTCAGATAGAACGTGGAACCTTGTCGTAGTACGTTCTTTAGATACTTTGTGTGTTACGTGCAGTGATTGGGGAGATAAAAATAGTTTATTAAATTCACGCTTGAATATACATCCCTCGTGCTAGCAATGTGGTTGTGTTTTGCAAAATATAGATTGCGTGTTCGAACCCCAGTCTGTGCCAATGAGTTTTCTGAACAAGATTTATCACACCACTAGCTAGCTCTGTGATGAAGAAGAATATCGCCAGGGATCGTATCTGCATACGTTTGAGAAGACATATTTTAGGTTTGGTGGACGTTTGCTTGGTGACCAGCTCGCGAGGTCACGATAGCACCTAAATATATCTTTGGCCAAATTTGGGTGTTTTTTTTCTCAACACAAAATAAATAATGTTTAATGTGTAAATAAGCGTGTACAACGCCTTATGTGAAGTGGTTACCGCCGTCTTTGCATGCTTGCATCACCATTACTCATACATACATACATACATACATTACAAAATTACGCTTAGTCCCTCACGGGGTGGGCAGAAAGAATAGGGCATTAGTTCTGTCTATACTTAGATACAAAAAATATTCCCTGAATTTAAAATCATTTTTGAAATGATTCTATGAAGATAGTAAATTGTATGAAGATTACGAAAAATGTGTGAATTAAGTAATAGGGGCGTGAGAGAGAGGAACGTTCAGGCCTCTCAGCGCAGCCGATGTCGTCAACGAATGAATAGGCCAGCGGCAGACGACATACTAATGCCCACTAATGCCTCGGTTGTGTCCCGAATAGCAAACACTCGAATACTTTTACTAAATGCGACGGTGCAAGTTGGGAGCCCAAGCGATTTAGGGTCGGTAGCGTGCGAGTGATATCCCTCGTGGTGCAAGCGTTCAAAGCCCACGGTAACTGCTTACCATCATGCGAGCTGCGTGCTTATGTGCCTCCTTTGTGATTTAAAGATAAAAATTGATTCGCCGTGTCCGAGAGAAAATTTGATTTGATCGGTATATTTTTGGCGTGTCCGTCGCCGGAACTCAAGCACGGCTATACACACGCCTTAAATTTCTTCTCAAACTTATTGGTACAGTCGGGATTCGAATTAACAATCTTTGCAAATGAAACTACTCGAACGACTCGGCCACAACGGCGCTATATTGAAAACTAGTGTTAGCGAAAACAATTCCAGTAATCCCAACACGCTATCGCCTGTAACCTGGTCTGCCACGAGAGGTTAATAAGGACGGGTGAGAATCTAGAGGGGGAAAGAAGAAGGGGAATCGTTCCCCATCCTCTTTTCCCCTCTTCTGGCATCTTGTTGACATGGAGTTTTACTACTGAAGACATCCAGAAGAAGACAGATGGAACAGATTATTTCATACTGATCATCTCCTTGACCTTGTGGTAAGGACTTTTTCCCTTTCCGGTACATAACGGCTTACATAACATTAATTGTGTGATAGGCTTACATAAAAAACAGGTTAGGTTCAGTTCCCCGAAGGGGTAGGCAGAGGTGTATAGGTAGAACCCACACACTCACTTTCCGCCAGAGATATATTTAGGTGCCAACGTGACAGATGGCGAGTCCATCGCCGTTACTCAAGCACGCCTATACATACGCCTTTGAATTGCTTCTCAGACGTATGCAGGTTTCCTCTCGATGTTTTCCTTCACCGTATTATCGGTGCCGACTACCTGGAGACCTAGATAGACCCATATGAGTTCAAACCAGTGCATATTTTCTATTTGTAAGACCGAGAGCTACAAAATTAATTGAATATTTAGTGAACAAATTACACTTATGTAATTACATATGAGAATAAAGTTTTAATCTGATCCGAATTTATTCTTCATGTTATAACATTAACTGTAATTTGAATAAAGCCTCCCAGCATCCAACGTCGTGAAACAATATTTTAGTGAATTTAAATCCTAAGTCCAGTCTCTCGGGTGGAGATACACGAATATTCCATTTGTATCGGTCCCTACTGCTCCTCTGGGGCCGCCCGTCTACCCGACCCGGGACCGGGGATATCATAGGAATATGGGCTAGGCTTCTAATTGGTGTCTTATATATGGAGAAGTTACTTCAAAAGCTTTTTCTTGATACCAAATGTGAATAGCGCCCACATTTCGCCAAACATGTATTTAGAGGTTTTTTTATACTACAAAAATTGCACACAAGCTTGCGGTTTGCCTGGTGATAAGCGATTACCACCGCCTTTGGTCGCTTACGAGTATCCTATAGGTTCGAATACGCTTAGGGTCGCGGTGTTAGAGTAATTTGAGTAGTTGCTTGCGAAATTAAGATTACAAGTCGAACTTCTTCTTCGTCGTTACACTCTTGGCAGAGTGGTCGTGGCTGTCATTTCTTGTGCGGCAACCCTAACCACACGGCGCCATTCTTCTCGTACAGCCGCGCGTCTGGTGCTTTCGTGCAGAGGGCATTTTGGTCCTAGTCAGTCGAACTACGGTACGTTATATATGTACGTATATTTGGACATATAGAACAGATGAGTGAAGAAAGATTGACGAAACAGATATACAAAGCGAAAGTGTGCAAGAAGAGGCAGAGGAAGGCCACGTTCCAACTACCTAGATCAAACCGATCGGACACTCAAGGACGGGAACGTCAAGAGTACTCGAAACCGACGTATGAACGATGAAACTGATGAATGTGGGCGAAGCGAAAGAGGTCTGTAAGTCTTGAGAGATCTGGTGCTCTATACCCCCTGCCTACCCCGTTTGGGACTCGGCGTGATGATATACATACTTACGACACGTCTTTGAACGTCTTGCCAAACGAATGCAGGTTTCCTCTTATTGTGTTCCGTCATCGTAAAGCTCGTGGTGTCATTAATTATTGTGCTTAAGGTCAGAGAGACACATGGGCACTTGTTTCAAAAATTATTCAAACCTCTCGATCTCCTCGGCTCGCCACCCACTACGCACCTAAATACTAAACTTATTTGTTAACGCTGTATAAAAATGGTATATCATATCCACAGCCAATAATATTATTTATGAAACTTGGATAAACAGGAACCGGAAGTGGCCGAAATCGCACGAATGGAGTAGCCCTCCAGTCGTCGGTAAAGCGATTTGTCAATAGCTCTCGGTTAGTGATCGCGATGTGTTTTGATACTTGAAATATAAAAATATATATATCTACACACATTACCATAAGGGTCACCGAAAGTAGTTGCCTTCTTTCTTGCACACACACACATAATATACGTCTTTGAATTTCTTCTCAAGTTTCGTCTCGATGTTTTTCTTCACTGAAAGAAAAACTCATTATTGCAGCGAGATCCGAACTCGTTGCAGGCGAACCACTCTGGCTGAATTACTGAACACTAGCTTATGCCCGCGGCTTCGCCCGCGTGGAGTTCGAAAAAGTAGCTTTGGAAATTTTCCTGCTAGAGTCGGTTCATCCGCTATGCCGTGAAAGAGCATCATACTTTATAATATAAGAACTTTGAATTCTTCAGAAATAAAAAAAAAAGTAGCCTATGTCCTATTCCTAGGTTTAAGCTATCACCATTTCAACTTTCAGCCAAATCGGTTCAGCCGTTTGGCCGTAAGAACCGCAAACATCCAAACTTACAAACTTTCACATTTATAATATTAGTAAGAAGTAAGATAAGATTTATAATATTAGTAAGATAAGATATACATATGTATGTACATATAACGCTTTGTACCGCACGGGGTAGGCAGAGAGGGTAGAGCGTCAGTTCTCTCTAGAATTTGTTTCACTTTGTCGATGGCTTTTTGAACGGATTGCTATGCTTGAAGCATAATAGTCGGATAGGTCCAGCTTCTGCAAGCTTTATACAGCCTCATGTGTGCAACCTTCCACTAATGTTTGAGTATTGTCGGTACACACTGATTACCTATGAGTGTACGTACACGCACACTACAATTAATAGACTCCGGTCATACTCCCCGCATCCCGCGACCCCCTCGCCTATTAATTGGTGTGGTGCGTCTTCGTGGAAGGCACTATCTATATTCAGTATAACGTATCAAGATGATAAAATCGCTGTATAGCGTGTCCGACAAGTTTTGATCGTCACTACGCATCGTTAAGTGATTGGCTCTTATGCTCGATGGACAGACGGATCGGGAGATTTTATATATTGTCGCGTTATTTTGCGCTACTTTTATTCAAACGTCACATGGATTATATATGTTTACATATAACTAGCGTATGCCCGAGGCTTCGCCCACGTGAAAAAGTAGCTTTAGTAATTTTCCTGCTAGAATCGGTTCAGCCGCTATGCCGTGAAAAAGCATCAAACATTATAATATAAGAACTTTGAATTTTTCAGGATTAAAAAAAAAGTAGCCTATGTCCTATTCCTAGGTATAAGCTATCAACTTACAGCCAAATCAGTTCAGCCGTTTGACAGTGAAAGAACCGCAAACATCCAAACTTACAAACTTTCACATTTATAATATTAGTAAGAAGTAAGATAACAAGAGTACTCGAAACCGACGAGCATGTATGAAGAGACTGATGAATGTGGACGAAGCGAAAGGTATGTAGAGAGAACTGGTGCTATATACTCTCTGGCTACAGTTGTATGATGTTGTATGATGATCGGTTCAGTAGTTTTTACGTGAAAGCGTAACAAACAAACTTACATTCACATTTATTATATTAGTAAGGATATATATCCTCACGCCTTCCCACAAGGGTCCCCGAAGGGGTAGGCAGAGGTGTATAGGTAATACCCACATACCCACTTTCCGCCAGAGGTATATTAGGTGCCAACGTGACAGATTGCGAGTCCATCGCCGTTACTCAAGCACTACTATACATACGCCTTTGAATTTCTTCTCAGACGTATGCAGGTTTCCTCTCGATGTTTTCCTTATGCCTTGTATAATAAAACTATTCCTGCAAGAGTCTTTTCTTCACTTATATCAGCGTTATGGCACATATAATACTAAATTCTAATAACATAGTGATACAGTAACAAATCGAGTGACACCTCCTTATAGACACCGCCCGAATATATGGGCAGTAAAACGGGATACACACTGAACGAAAATATTGTTGTTTATGCATTCTATTTGGTTTATAGAAATGGGGGTTTGAATAGCTCGTATATTATGTGGCCGATAGGCTTCTGCACTCTTGCAGCGTCTAGATTGTAGGTTCAAGTCTGTCCCAATGATTCTGAATTTAACTACAGCGATTTGACAAGCTGAGACGTGGACACTCACGGTAGTGCTGGTTTTAAGGTTTTAAAGGTTTAAGGTCGCTCAGAGAGCTATGGAGAGAACTATGCTCGGTGTCTCACTGAAGGATAAGATTCGCAACGAGTACATCCGACAGAGAACCAAAGTTATCGACATAGCTCAAAGAATTAGCAAGCTGAAGTGACCGGCCATATATCGCGAAGAACCGACAACCGCTGGGGTAAACGTGTTCTTCAGTGGAGACCTCGACTAGGCAAACGTAGTGTAGGACGCCCTCCGACCAGGTGGGATGACGATCTGCGAAGGACTGCTGGCAGATGCTGGATGCGGCAGGCTGAAGACAGGGCGCTATGGCGCTCATTAGGGGAGGCCTATGTCCAGCAGTGGACTATCATAGGCTGATGATAATTTCACAAGACAAGTTCTGTCGTGTCTGACTGACATTATATATGCCTACAAATACACATATCATCACGACAAGTTCCTAACGGAGAAGGCAGAGAGCCCAGTATAGAATAGAGCCCCAGTTCTCTCTAGACTTACATACCTCTTTCGCTTGCATATATGCTCGCAGGTATGTATGTCATATAATATAATTGTCCGAATTGGGTTTTATTGTTCATTTTATCGACCTTGTAAAGTTTCATTAGAGCTTAAATTCCTTTGGAAACAGTCAATAAGCTGTGTCGACACGGAAGCTCTGCCGAAACAGCGCAGTTAATCCCTGCAAGGTTTAAGGCAACAAATAAAAAACCAACAAAATCCAAATGTCCGCTTACCACATAACAGGGTAAGCGATAAGCGACCTGTATTTGTGTCGTAAGCACGTTCGTTCGTTTCTGCGTCTCCGATAAATAATGTGCGCTACGAATTTGGCTAACCGCGTAGTGTCACGCGAGTCAGAAGTCAGCTTTCTCCTGTGGGTTTGTTTTCGACAGTCATATATATTTTTTTATACCACTTGGGTGGCAAACAAGCATGCGGCCCGCCTGATGGTAAGCGGTTACCGCCGCCTATGGACCCTTGCAACACCAGGGGTGACACTCGCGCGTTGCCTACCCTGAAGGAAATATATATCCTTACGTTTTTTTTTATTTTATTGGTAGTGTTTATAAATATTAATAATATATCCTAAGGCCTTCCCTCTAGGGCCCCTTGGTCCCTTCTAGGTAGGGAAGGGGTAGGCAGAGGTGTATAGGTAGTACCCAGATACCCACTTTCCGCCAGAGATATATTTTAGGTGCCAATGTGACAGATGGCGAGTCCATCGCCGTTACTCAAGTACGTCTATACATACGCCTTTGAATTGCTTCTCAGACTTACGCAGGTTTCCTCTCGATGTTTTCCTGCACCATAAAGCTCGTAGTGCTATTAATCAATGTTCATAAGTTCGAAAAAAACTAATTGGTATATTCGGGATTCGATCTTGCAATGGTTGCGGCGTAGGACACTCGACCACCACAGCTCTGTTTGGCGTTCAGCTACGTAAGTAACTTACTGTGTTAGTAACAGAGACAGTACAATTTCATTGTTAGTGCAGAGTGGCAGAAAGGATACTTAAGAAATATTGACGAAAACCGACACGCAATATTATGTAACTAGTGATTAGGGCGATGGAAAAACTGTCTTACCGTCATTGGCATAAATATCATAGTTGGTTGTGCTCAGGCATTGCGGCAATAGATATTTGTGACGCAACTTTGCAAATTCGTTTGAACTCTTTTCGTGGTTATAATAGAAGAAATGGGAGTAAAGATATGGGTGAGTTATTCTCCTGTATGAAGATAAATGGCTTTCGCCAGCTTTTATAAACCACGCAGAGCAGAACACCTCCCCTTTGAGCATACCCCAGTGATTAGAGCATGGAGTATAGATAGTGCCATCCACGAAGACTCACACCACTCTTCTTCCTTACAGTTTATAGTGTAAGTGTGCAACCTTCCACTAATGTGTGAGTATTGTCGGTACACACTGATTACCTATGAGTGCACACGCACACTACAATCAATAGACTCGGGTCATACTCCACGCCTCCCGCGACCCCCTCGCCTAGTAATTGGTGTGGTGCGTCTTCGTGCACTATCCATACTTGAAGAAGTGTGAAAAGATATTCCTCCTGATTGGTGACAAAAAATCTAATATTCTCAGTATAGTAGGTAAGACTTTAATTAAAGTATACACACAGAACGAACGACCGTAGATATTTGTTTAAATGGGCGAATTACTTTAATGACTGCGACGAAGATACCTATTGACGCAGTGGACTAATGAATAAATGATATAGGGGTCGATTCCTAGCTGCTTCCGACCGTACACGTGGTCTGCTACTGCCGGCTAGGTTTGTGTTCCACTTGTAGTTAACTGACATACATACAGAACATCACGACGAGTTCCTAGCGGGGTAGCCAGGGAGAATAGAGCTCCATCTCTAGTTTTCTGAACTTAAGTACAGTGATTAGTCACACCACGAGCTTTACGGTGAAGGAAAACATCGAGAGGAAACCTGCATACATCTGAGAAGAAATTCAAAGGCGTATGTATAGTCGTGCTTGAGTAACGGCGATGGACTCGCCATCTGTCACGTTGGCACCTAATATACCTCTGGCGGAAAGTGGGTGTGTGGAATTTATTACCCTGCCACCTCTGCCTACCCCTTCGGGGACCCTTGTGGGAAGGCGTGAGGATATATTATATTATATTATATTATATGTATAGTCGTGCTTGAGTAACGGCGATGGACTCGCCATCTGTCACGTTGGCACCTAATATACCTCTGGCGGAAAGTGGGTGTGTGTGTATTACCTATACACCTCCGCCTACCCCTTCGGGGACCCTTGTGGGAAGGCGTTAGGATTATTATATTATTTATTTTTATTATTTTTTTGCAACCATATTGTAGAATTTTTGTAGAATCCATAATTCATTGTATATTTATCAGCCGAATGAGTGCTTCATATGTTCAAGCACTCATTCGATTTGCGTCACTATGTCGCTGTCACTACCAATTTCTAGCCTACCCGGAGATTAACCAGTACAGGCGCTCACTTAACGCTGTGTGTCATGTGGGACACAAACTTCGATTAGCATCCCGCGTACAGTCGCGACACGAGTACATTGCCATCGCAATTTTATCGACAGTTGATTAATACTATCCTTCAGTGAGTGACATATTTCACGCCTTCCCACAAGGCTCCCTGAGCAGGGTAAACAGAGGTTGAGCACCCACAATTCGCCAGAGACATATTTAGGTGCCAACACGACAAATAGTGAATCCATCGCCGTTTTTCAAGTACGGCTATACATACATACATACGCATTTGAATTTCTACATTATATAT
>JACCPG010001756.1:0-11568 GCA_016069955.1 Drepana arcuata
AAAAAAAATAAAAAAAGATTACTGGTGCTCTACTTTCACTGTGCACTGTGCAAAAATCTAAATATATTATTCAACATAAAGGACAAAGGGAACACTTAACAGAATTTTGTAAAGGGTTAAAATTTGACAGAACTCAGAACATTGACAAGTGAAATTGAATTGAATTGAAATTGAAAAAGACGTTTGAATCAAAAAGCGATGTCGTATAAAATTAAACCATAACAATGATAAGTGAACCAAACCTCGGGGGAGGATGCAGTGCTCGTCGGCTGCATACTGTAATTAAATTTCACCATCATCTTATTAGAATTTAATCTCAACCAGGCACGTTGCTTAGTCTATACTCGTTCATTTAAATTGTAGACTAGGCATGCCACACGAGTTTGCTTGTGTTGAAATTTCTCAGTATTATATTCTATATACATACCTACATAATAATTATTAAATTGTAACAGTCCGATTTCTATACTTTGTGAATATTTTGACAGATAACTAATATGTGGGGTTTTATTAGGCCAACAGAAGCCAAATCATATATTTTTTTAATTTTGTCTGTCTGTTCTGACTTTGTATATGAGTACATAAATCACGCAAAAACTACTGCTTGAATATAAATACAGTTTTTACTACAGGAAAATTGGACCGAGACAGTTTCCAATAGAAACTGAACGGATAGCCAGTTTAAAATACGGCCCCATTATTGTGTGGTACAAAGTGATACATACTTCTCATCCTTTTTTATAGTATTCATGATTTTTAGTCAAGATTACTTTCTGAAAATGTTCAATTAAAGCTTTATCGAAATCATCTTACCCTTTTCGCGAGCTACACTTGTAAACTGAAATCTACAGACAGAAAACAAAAAAACATAATGATGCCTGTACCAGGAGTCCCTGCTCTTCCTTAATGTGAATACATTATTTAAAACTTATTTAAATTAACTAGTTAAACTATTGTTTTTAATTAATAATTAATGTAAAATAAAAATAAAAAATAAAAATGAGAAGATATATGTGTGTGTATGAGCGTATGGGTGTGTGTATGTGTGTGTGTGTGCATGAACGTGTGAGTGTGTGTATGTGTGTGTGCATGAGCGTCTGGGCGTGTATGTACATATGTGAGTGTGTACTCGTGTTTTGTATCACGCAATTAGATAAAATGAATTAATTTTATTGTTCTTATCCTACCAATATTACGATGTAGGTACAATAAATATTTATTGTTGGTATTAAAAAGTTACACATTCAAAAACACTGTACGTATATACTCGATCATTTTACAACATATTCATAAGTTTCCGTGGTGTAGCGGTTATCACATCTGCCTAACACGCAGAAGGCCCCCGGTTCGATCCCGGGCGGAAACATTTTTTTTGTTGAATAAATAATAATTGTGTCTCAGACCAACTTGTTGCTTCATCAAAATTCAAAGGGGGTCTTAATTTTGATTTGGGGTTTTTTTTATCAAGCAGTCAGATTGGATGTAAAAAACGCTGCTGTGTGCCGAACAGAAAATATGAGTAGAGAAAAATTTTGTTAGGGATTTTTTATTACAGTGTTGCGCTACATGAGATTTATTATTGATTTGATATTTACCCGTTTATTTATGTTACAAGTGAAATGAAATCAAATTGTACACGATTGAAACCGCGGGTTTTAATTAGTGAATAATATGATTTTGAAGATCTTAACTATTCGTATAAATATAGAGTAACTTATCATTTTCAATATCTTTCACTTCGAGCGTAAAACTGCAAATTTGGTAACGCTAGCCCAGAGTTACATCCGAGAAATAAGTAAAACATTGAGATTAACACAACATTTTGAGATTAACAAAAATGTTTTTTGAATACTTAAGAGGTTAAGAAAACAATTCAACAAAAAAGTAAATAAACCATCATAATTAGAATTAAATGTTTCATTATTTAAATTTTTCGCTTTTTAGCGCTGTTTTTTTTAAGTCGTTTTTACATTTTTATAATTTGTTTATTGTTACGTATGTTTCGGAAACCATTCATCAACGTATTGATGAATGGTTTCCGGTAAAACAGACTTTCAAACTAAAAATAGAACGTTAGCAAACGTAACAATAGGAAGACGCCTAGAGAAGCAGCGTTGACCCTCTTCAAGCGTTATATACTTACGTACAGTAACAACCCAAGTGCAGCCGACGCGTACCTTGCTCCCCTCTTTGTACAACGTGACTTGCGGCTGCGGCCGCTTTTCTATTTTCAAACCGCCAGTGTTGATTCGCTTTGAAACCGGCTGTTGTAGATTTGTCTTTGTTTTGATTACGTCTATTTGAGTTAGAACGTCAACGAGAACATTCTGCCTAGTATTTTTTAAGTATGAGATACTCTAAAATGTCGAAATTAAACCATGTTTAATAAATAAACAAAAACGGTCGAATTGAGAAACCTCCTCTTTTTTGAAGTCGGTTAAAAAGACATATTTAGTTCTAGTTACTATAAGCGCACAGTTTCATTCATGACAGAGAATTTCATTATTTCTTTTCAGTAGAAAAAACGAGATTGAAATAGTACTCTATTATATGACTGGCTCTACAGAGGTCAATATCATTTTAATATTAATTGTTATATATATATATATATATATAATTGTTAATACATTAATTAATGGATTAAACTTTATTTACAATATCAACAATTAATAATATTTACAAAGAACAGTTGAAACTAACTACTTACAGATAAAATATTTGTCCCAAATCGGTATCCCGAGGCAACGTGCCAAGAAGACTAGCAGCATTGCCACGCTGGATAGCAATGCATCAGCGTTTATTAAGAAGAAACGCTGATGACAAACAGATTTCTCTTCTGGCGGAAAGTGGGTGCGTGGGTACTACCTACACACGTTCGTCTACCCCTTCGGAGACCCTAGTGGTAAGGCGTGAAGAAGATGATGATATCTTAACATTATCCATGATAATATCAGCTAGCTGGTCAACCAGGATCAAAGGAAACTTAATTATCCTTAGCTTTCAGATTTGCTGAGCATCCGGCCATCGCAGAGCAACTATTGGGCAAGGCTTTATTCCGGTTCAATTAATCGTGCTAAATGAAGTTGGCGGCACCTTGCTAGGTATTTTTAATTAAACCAAGCGCTACCGCCGCTTAGCACTTTGTGAGGTGCGACGTAGGGTTGCCGGTAGCGGACAGATTAATTTAACGTCTAAGTATTTTATGTTTAAATTACTGTCTGGCACAGTGGTAAGAATATTATATTGTGTGTCTATTGTGGCAGCCCTGTTACAGTTATCGAGTTTTTAACCTATTGTCATTTACTAAAAAGGAGCACTTAAGATCGAAAAAGTTAAAATGCTACCAATTTGTTTGCTATTTCTAAAAAGAGAGAGTTTTATAAGTCTCGAAGGAATTAGGGCCTATTCGCTCTGCCTGTCCCGTGAAGGACTAGGCGTAATGATATTATGTATGTATATATTTTTACAAATAGGTTTTTTTAGGTCTGAGCGTTTAGTGTAGTCGCCTTTCAAAAGTCAGTTAAAAACAAATAACAGATCTGACCAACAGTTCGTTAGTGCAGACTGCAGGGTAACTTTTCATTCGCTCGATCGCCGGATGAATCTTGACGTGAATATACAATCAGATGCGCTGTTATAAAGCCCCTTTGTAGCACAGTTCAATTGGATCTTTTAGTTCCTGCGGGAATATACGGGATTTTTCACGTTGGTATTTTTGACGACTGAGCTACAACATAAACTCATGTAAAGCATTTTGAATTTACTTTCTCACAAGGTTCGTTAATGGTATAGGCAAAGATATTCATATCGCCCAATTTTTATCTGAAGTACATTTTACATCCTACCCGTCATGACCTACGGAGCTGAGACGTGGACACTAACGATAGAGCTGGTCCACCAGTTTAAGGTCGCTCAGCGAGCTATGGAGAGAGCTATGCTCGGAGTCTCTCTGAAGGATAAGATTCGCAATGAATACATCCGACAGAGAACCAAAGTTATCGACATAGCTCAAAGAATTAGCAAGCTGAAGTGGCAGTGGGCCGGCCATATCTCGCGAAGAACCGACAACCGCTGGGGTAAAAGTGTTCTACAGTGGAGACCACGACTAGGCAAACGTAGTGTAGGACGCCCTCCGACCAGGTGGGATGACGATTTGCGAAGGACTGCTGGCAGATGCTGGATGCGGCAAGCTGAAGATAGGGCGCTATGGCGCTCATTAGGGGAGGCCTATGTCCAGCAGTGGACTAGAGTGGGCTGATGATGATATTTTACATTTCAACAACGGATGACCAGTCTAGTCTATCCCTAGATCTCACTACTTTGAATATTATCTTCGTATTCATATGTTTTGTTGGCTAATCACTCTACAAAGCTACGAAAAAGTATTTAGTAAACATCACATCTTTGCTGCACAAGCCGTGGTGGCCGAGTGGTTCGAGCAGTTGCCTGCGTCGCAAGTTCGAATCCCGACTGTACCAATGAGTTTTTCTGAACTTAAGTACAGTGATTAGTCACACCACGAGCTTTACGGTGAAGGAAAACATCGAGAGGAAACCTGCATACGTCTGAGAAGAAATTCAAAGGCGTATGTATAGTCGTGCTTGAGTAACGGCGATGGACTCGCCATCTGTCACGTTGGCACCTAATATACCTCTGGCGGAAAGTGGGTGAGTGGGTATTACCTATACACCTCTGCCTACCCCTTCGGGGACCCTTGTGGGAAGGCGTGAGGATATATTATATTATTATATACATCTTTGCTCTCGGACTATATCACTTGGACCTCTTAACGATAGGTCTAATCAAATCTATTACATCATAGATCAGGGTTATACGCTACGTAAGCCCAATAATGGATATACACTGGGTAATTATTGCGATGCATTGCTGGATTACACGGTTTAGTTACACTATTGATGTTCGGACGGCTGTGGTCTAACACAATACTTGTACGCAAATTGCTGGTATCCCAACAGTAAAGATAGATATATAATAATAATAATAATATATCTGTCACGTTGGCGATGGACTCGCCAACGTGACAGATGGCGAGTCCATCGCCGTTACTCAAGCACGACTATACATACGCCTTTTGAATTTCTTCTCAGACGTATGCAGGTTTCCTCTCGATGTTTTCCTTCACCGTAAAGCTCGTGGTGTGACTAATCACTGTACTTAAGTTTTAGAAAAACTCATTGGTACAGTCGGGATTCGAACTTGCGACCTTTGCGTCGCAGGCACTCGAACCACTCGGCCACCACGGCTCTCTCATAATAATAATAATAATAATAATCACGTTGTACTGGGATCGATCTATCATCACAGACAGGTGTATAACCGCAAATAAACCGGATATAGTGCTGATAGATCGATTAGAGCGCCGCACAATGATTGTAGATATTACTGTCCCGCATGATGGGAATCTCGTGAAAGCCGAAAAAGACAAACAAATAAAATATTTGGACTTGGCTCACGAGATTGTCAGCATGTGGGATGACTCTGCAATCATTGTGCCGATAGTAATAACGGCCAATGGCCTAATGGCAAAGAGCCTCGACCAACACCTCAAGAGGCTCTCGTTAGACGGTTGGATCAAGTGCCTGATACAGAAAGCAGTACTGCTCGAAACGGCACGTATTGTGAGGAGATTTCTTTCTCTGGGACCCTAGCCACCGGTACTTTGGACCCTGATCCCGATACCGGTGGGCCCCTATATTTTATATTTTTAAATATGTTTTTTTTTATATATATATTTAAAAATGTAATATATGAGATGAATTTCAAATAAAGAATAATAATAATAAAAATAAGAAATAATAAATAATAAAGAGAATAATAATAATATAATAAATCCTCACGCCTTCCCACGAAGGGGTCCATATATATAATTATTAAGTAAAAGAATATATATCTATATATTCTTAATAATTCGAATATAGATAAAAGAATCAAAAGTATTTGCAAGTAGAGGCAGAGGAAGACCACGTTCCAACTACTTGAATCAAATAGATGGGACGCTCAAGGACGGGAACGCCAAAGGTACTCGAAACCGACGGGCATGTATGAAGAGACTGATGAATGTGGACGAAGCGAAAGAGGTATGTAAGTCTAGAGACAACTTGCGCTCTATACTCTCTGCCTACCCCGATAGGGACACGGCGTGATGAAATGTATGAAAGTAAAAAAAGATTAATATAGACAAAATCGCCTTAGTTATTTTATAAAATAATGAAAAGCCTCTTTTGGTTAAATTAAACCAACTTGTATAGCCTTTAATCATTTTGATGTAAGCGGAACACAATATTGTAATAAAACGTTAAAAATCACTCGGTTGGGGGAGTACCTTCTAAAAGGATCCAATTAAATTGTTTAGCCCGCTCCAAGCGAATGGGCTCGAAACCTCTCAGTAATGCCGATTGGCAAAATATACATTTTAATTAATTCCCTATAAGCACACGATGAAAGGTTTTCGAAACCTCAAACACAAAGGGCGGATTATATTAACCATGCCACGTATATAAAGAATAGGTGCTCACGGCTTCCGCGAAGGGGTAGGCAGAGCTGTATAGGTAGTATCCACACACTCACTTTCCGCCAAAGATATTAGATGCTAGCATGACAGATGGCGATTCCAACGCAGTTACTTAAGCACAACTATACATACGCGTTTGGATTTGCTTCTCAAACATATGCAAGTTTAGTCTCGATATGTTCCTTCACCGTAAAGCTCGTGGTGTGACTAATCAGTGTACTTAAGTTCTGAAAAACTCATTGGAACAGTCGGGATTCGAACTTGCAATCTTTGTGTTGCAGGCAACTACTCGAACCACTCGGCCACTATGACTCCTCCGGCTCCACGTAAATAATAGTTAAATACAGTATGTGTAATAGTCACCGCAAACACTACAGTCATACTACACTACTACACAAACTACTACTACAGCTAATTATGAATGAGACCACTTAATCAAATCAAATCAAATCAAAATATTTTATTCAACGTAAGGGACACAGGGAACACTTATTGAACGTCACGTTTAATATAGACTAAAGTTACCACCGTTTCCAAGAAAAAATACCTGCCAGGAGAAGAAACGGCGAAACAAACTCCCCGGTTTGCTTTTTTAATTTCAAATGGTTTTAATTAAATGTCATAATAAATGCAACGATAAATGCAGGTGTTTTCTACTGATGCTGATTCCTACTCCTAATCTAATTGTTTGAATCAGTATTTTTCCGAGTTTAATAGAAGTCATTACTTCATTACAGTCAGAAAAAACTGACTGGAAGCGGGATTCGAATTCCGACATCTAGTTTAGTGGCTAGAGCTCCTGACTGCGAAACTTGAGGTCACGGGTTCGAATTCCGCTGAGGACAAATATTTGTGTGATGAACACGAATATTTGTACCTTAGTCTTGGATGTCCTATGTATTTAAGTATATATCTATCTATATAAGTAAATATGTGCCAACGAGCCGCCCTTGTAAACCTCAGTACACCAAATGTTTGCTTTAATATGTTTTTATGTTATACGCTTTCTGATGATTTAATAACTATTTAGCTGTATGCACATCTTTTTGAGTTACGATCCAGTTTAGCTCTAAGTATGATTGTTATGTTTTTTCTTTTTGATTGTAATTTGTTTTGTGCATTAAATAAAATAAATAATAAATAAATATATCGTTGTCTAGTCACCATAACACAAGCTTTGCTTAATATGGGACTGAATTTGTGTGGAATTGTCAAAAAAAAAACTCAGTCGCAACTTAGCAGGCTACTACTTTAACTACTACGCCATACCGGCTCGGTTTTCTAATATTGTATTGTATTGTTGTAATAATAGTCACCGCTATCTATCTAACTTATAGAATACGTTTAACCGGTTGTAAACAATGTCCAGAGCGGTTTATGCAAGTCCAGATCTTTGTTCGGCCCAATTCATTGCATATTCATGCCTTCAACGCTGCAATAGCGAAACAAAATAGCCACACCATTGCTCGCTGGTTGGTAGTTTCATTAACATTGGCTTCGGGTTTTTGTTTCGACGATGAAAAGGATAACTAGATTGGAATGCGCCAGTGACTTTTGAGAATTTCGATGGCAACAATTGTCTGTCTGTCTGTAAAATTTTCACGTAAATGCCAATCTTGACATATTTTTGTATGAATGTGGATGGGAATTTGGTGCACTATATGGGTTGCTCTATCGCGAAAATAGGTAGTGTAAAAGAGGATATATCTTTTTACGTGGAACTAGTACAATTTACGCAGACGAGCACCAGCTAGTGCAACATAACGTTCTTTTGCCAATCAATTACCTACTTACTTAGAATTAGATTTACTATCGCTTGACTACTACTAGCTACTAGCTGTCCCGCCCAGCTTCGCCCGGGTGAAAAATATAATATTTCCTGAAACAAGATCGCAGCGCCACCTATCGGGTCCAATTGTGAATCTAAGCCATTCTCGAATCCACCTGAAGACACACTAAAAAAATTGTTTAAAATTTGCCCAGCTGTTTACGATTCTATAAAGGACATACATACAAACATACATATATATACATGTGACGTTCAGATGCTCTCTGTGTCCCTTACGTTGAATTTAATATTTTAATTTTGAAAGGCGTCTTTAAATATTCCATATACGTACGAATTTTACTCATTCTCATAAGAGAGGTAGGGCATAACGGGTTTCCCGTTTGAATTTGGAGCTGCCCGACTGGGGCAGGACCTCCACCTTATAGAAGTCGGTGGCCAAATAACACAATTTATTGGGTTAATTCCTACGTGGTGAATAAGGTTTCCAGTAATGAGCTCCTTGGGGAGGGGGGAGGATTGATACATTGTGTTGGAAGCAGAGGGATTAAACCCATTATGCTGCCAACACTATAACTCTCCGAACACAGAGTAGCAACGCGCAAGTGATACTTCGGTATCGTGAGCGTAAATAGGCTACGTTAACCGTTTCCCATCAGGTGGGCCGTATGCTTGTTTGCCACTCTTGTTGTATAAAAAAAAAAAAACTCACTAAAAATTCATCATCTATAATTGAAGTTCAACAAAATTAATTTTGGTAACCTTCAGACAGATCTGGTAATAAGTGAATGCACACAAAAGCACTTGAAAGAGTCTTCATTAGACTGCGTACTTTAAATAATGTGTCTTTAATGAAAAACTCGCTTTTGTGTACGTTTAATTAAACCTCGGTCAACGAACCCATCACTCGTTTTATTCTGCGTACCTGAAACAATTAATTAATTCGTTAACATAATTTGATTAGGAGTCTTAAAAAATAATATGATTATTTTAAATATATTGTATATTTTTACCCACATTTTGAGCCGAATAATAAAATGGTACTTTGCGTAGATACGCCTTAATTAACTTGATGCGTCTTTTTTATACCTCAAGGGTGGTAAACAAGCATGCGGCCCGCCTGATGGTAAGCGGTTACCGCCGCCTATGGACGCATGCAACAGCAGGGGTATATCACGCGCTGTCAGCCCTGCTGGAATTTTCGTACTCTTTATGAAGAACTCCACGCTGTACTCTCTAGGGAAAACCTAAACGGGGAGCTCACAGCCTCAGGAAGCTTTTCGCGCAAGAAATGCCGATTTCAATCCCTCTATCGATATCGCGATAGATCGATAAGTATATATTTGATGTGTATTATTCTAACGGCGATGGACTCGCCATCTGTCACGTTGGCACCTAATATACCTTCGGCGGAAAGTGGGTGTGTGGGTATTACCTATACACCTCTGCCTACCCCTTCGGGGACCCTTGTGGGAAGGCGTGGGGATATATTATTATTATTATATTATTCTATAATTATTATTTCTAAGGCCAGTACCTACATATACGTTTTAGACGTGAGGTTTCATTCGATAACCTTCTATATCCCTTGGAGTGAGTAAGAACTTTGTCTTTACAAAGAAAACTCTCTGCTCACTTATTGGTTGGCAAATTGGCTTGTTACTAGAGTCATTGCGTTGGCATAAGAAGCGATTTGATGTAGGCTTATTAACGTCAGTCAATTATGATTAAGCAAGTGCTTTGTAGCGCCACTTCTACTATGAGTACCTTTTAGCTACTTTATAAACATACCTAAAAAAATAAAGGTTTAACGGTGAAGACAACCCATTTTGGAGAACTCATTAGCATACTACACAAACTACTACTAGAGCAAATTATGAATGAGACCACTTAATGTTAAATGGTTTTAATTAAAATGTAGTAATAAATGCAACGATAAATGCAAGTGTTTCCTACTGATGCTGATTCCTACTCCTTCACCGTAAATCTAGTTGTTTGATTAATGACTTTAGTTAAACTCAGATAAAACCTGACTGGTGCAAGCGTATAGGCTACTACTTTAACTACTAGGCCATACCGACTCGGTTTTCAAATATTTTTTTATACACTTCTAACAAATAAAGTGGACAAAGTTTTCGACAATTCAAGATGGCGGATTGTTATTGCCCGCAAATTGAGGTTCAAACGATTAACATTTTCAGGTACAGAAATTCAAATCTCAAGCTATAATTTATACGAAAATTATGTAGAATTTAAATGGCCCTTTTATTGTAATGATTAGTCGTGACCTTTCCTTTTCACAATTATTTATGTTGGCTTGTATTTGTAAAGGATTGTATTATTTTAATATATTCAGAGTTATATTGGATACCTAATACTGTGGTCACCAAATTCAAAGCGATAGGTAAACTACAATTATTTATGTCAGCTTGTATATGTAAAGGATAAATATTATTTGCATTAACAACACTTCACAATATTAACAAAAGACAGTTGTATAACTAACTACTTTGAGATAAAATATTTGACTCATCGGTATCCCGCGACAACGTGCCAAGAAGACTGGCAGCATTGCCACGCTGGGATAGCAGTGCTGAATTTCTGGGAGAACTAAAATAATAAAATGTATATTATTTTTGCATGTTTTCGCACACGGGTCGCCGAAGCGGTAAGTAAAGGTATGTATATATATGTATATATATATATATATATATATATATATATATTGGTGCCAACTTGATAGATGGCGAGCATCGCAACATGCCATTGAACAAACTTTAAAAGTTTGTTAAAATGTTCAAAACCTATTACTGCTCAGTTTGGACTGTGAGTACAGTTCAACAGGAAAAATCAACCGTGGATTAGAATTTCCAGTACTTAGTCAACGGCTTAATTCATTATTTTAATGAAGTCCCGTGTTCCAGTTCGTGCTCGTCAACTATCATACATTCAACAACGTACCTGAATCTTTAGATGAAACTTTTAGTGAACATAATTTTCAGAGCTTCAGAATTCATTTGCAGTCTGCCGACTTGTAAATCTAGCGAGCGGAGTTGCTACTGCCGTCGTCACTTACCGCATGAGGCGATGGGGCCACGAAAAGAACGAATATCAAATTATAAAATTTAAGAGAGATAGGGCATAACGGGGCTTTCCCGTTAGAATTTGAAGCTGCCCGACTGGAGCAGGACCTCCACCTTATAGAAGTCTGTAGGATTATATATATATATACTAGCTGTCCCGCCCAGCT
>JACCPG010001758.1:0-26053 GCA_016069955.1 Drepana arcuata
CACTGTACTTAAGTTCAGAAAAAACTCATTGGTACAGTCGGGATTCGAACTTGCGACCTTTGCGTCGCAGGCAACTGCTCGAACCACTCGGCCACTAGTTTTTATTCATAGTCAGGGGTAATTAGCAAAATGGCCCACCTTTACTTTCAAAAGGTTGCAGGAACTAAATCTAAATATATATAGGAGATCCTATTTCTGAACTCATCACGAAATCTCAGGAACTGTAAGACCGATTGACTTGAAATTTTGTAGGAGTATTCCTTACGCGGTGTAGAGGTCAGCTAAGAAAGGATTTTATGAAACTCAACTTTTTTTTTTAAATCACGTTTTTAACTTGCCTCCATAGGGGAAGCAATAGTTAAAAAACGTGTTTTTTTTACTTTTTCACCCGGGCGAAGCTGGGTGGGACAGCTAGTATAATATATCAGGGTACCAAGGAATACAAAGTTTAATTAACTTGATCCACTAGTCACTATCAAAGCTAAATTCACTGACATAATAAAACCCCTAACCTAATACGAATATACGCATAAAAGGGCGATCTAATATGCAGCTAGCGCTATCTAGTGGGGGGGTGGTGAACTAAAATCGATCAATCAATCTATTGTGATTGTGGACCCACTGTGGACCCACTGAGATGGATAGCAATACATCGTAAGAATGTGTTTAGACCTGTAAAATGTCTGATGAATATTTTCTATCTGCGATGGGCTTGTGACACAAGATCGTGTCTCAAAATTATAATGTGTATATAAAGATACTCACCTAAATAATGTAGCACACTGATGCCATCGACAGTGTACCAGTCGGTGGTAGCCACACGGTCGATGCAGTGCGGGGGTACTACACACCGCAACACCGCCGCGTTGCCAGCTATCACGTACTCATCTGGTACTGTTACCTCCCATGCTGTGCTTATAGCTGTCGGACAAAAGAAATAAGCGTGTAAATGCAAAATCGCATCCACCATTATTGAATTCGCAATCTTGGTTACGCCATCCAACTTGTAGCGGGACGCCGGTATAGCTACCGGTGGCCGGTAAGCGTCGCTCAATGCTTGCGGTATTTTCTTTTTCAATATTGTACTGAGTGTAACCTACCTTCAGCGGAATGAATAGATAGATGATTTATCGTAGTAATGTTGTAGCCGTTAGTTATAGTATTTCCGCAATTTGATAACATCTTTATTATAGACTAGCTTATGCCCGCGGCTTCGCCCGCGTGGAAAGAGCAACATAAAAATTTTTGCCTTTATAATATTAAAGATTTTAATCTTTCGGGATTCAAATGTAGCCTATGTCTTAATCCTGGGTATAAGCCATCACCATAAAAAAATATCAGTAAACCGGCTTTTTTTTCCAATAAAAAGTATCCTATGTTACTTATTATACCTCCAGGAATATGTGTACAAACTTTCATGATAATCGGTTATGTAGTTTTTACGTGAAAGCGTAACAAACAAACTTACATTCACGTTTATAATATTAGTAAGGATGCCATCCACGAAGATGCGCCCCACTATTCTTTACAGTAAATAGTGTGAGTGTACTACCTTACTAATGTTGAGTATTATCGGTACACACTGATTACCTATGAGTGCACACGCATGCTACAATGAATACACTCATACTCCCCGCATCCCGCGCCCTTCGACTAGTAATTGTTGGGGCGCGCCTTCGTGGATGGCACTATCTATAACTCTCTTCGGAAGCGATATTATTAGATGTCAACGTGACAGATGACGAGTTTTTCAGTGTCTTGCAAGCACGTGTTTGAGAATAATATCAAATGCATACAGCTACGATAAAGAGTTTTTCATCATCTCAAGTATTCATAGATGTAGTGACAAAAATTGAGAAAGGTATGCTGAGATGGTTTGGCCATGTCGAGAGAATGAATGAAGAACGATTGACGAAAAAAGTGTATAAGACGAGTGTGAATGAAAGTGTTGGAAGGGGTAGACCTAGGCGGACGTTTCCAGACCAAATTAGGGACGTCTTGAAAAAAGGTCAGGTCAAGAGTACCCTAAACCGAAGAGCATGTATGAAGAGAATAATGAAAGTGGATGAAGCGAAAGAAGTATGTAAGGATCGTAGCAAGTGGAAAGAAGTGGTCTCTGCCTACCCCTACGGGAGAGAGGCGTGATTATATGTATGTATGTATGTAAGTATTCATAGCACTCATTCGCATATATAACATTTATTACATATATTCGCTATCAATAAAAATACACAGAAAAATAGTTCTGGCTAAATTGATTAAATACATCTAGTAAGTGGGATCAACCGAAAATATTACTGAGATCGTATTGATCCGAATATCCAGATATGACGCTTAATCACGAAGATTAACCACGAGGCTCCTCAAGAAGGCTTATTATTTATATTACGGAATATCTTAATAGATGGATGAATAGAATATTTATCGAAATAGAAATAAATACCCACATGTATTTGGTCACTATATCTGTTATTATACACAACAAAAATGTCTGTAGTTGCCGCGATGGTCGAATGGTTCGAGCAGTTGCCTGCGACACAAAGATCGCAAGTTTGAATCCCGGCTGTACCAATGAGTTTTTCTGAACTTAAGTACAGTGAGTCACACCACGAGCTTTACGATGAAGGAAACATCGAGAGGAAACCTGCATACGTCTGTGTAGCAATTCAAAGGCGTATGTATTGTCGTTCTTGAGTAACGGCGATGTACTCGCCGTCTGTCACGTTGCCACCTAAATATATCTCTGGCGGAAAGTGGATGTGTGTGTACTACCTATACACCTCTGCCTATCCCTTCGGGGACCCTTGTGGGAAGGCGTGAGGATATATTATTATAAAAATGGCTGTGAGAGAATCGAAACAAAATATGAAACTTCCAGAAGATATGTCATTGAATGTCAGTTTTTTCTATACTTACAGACGTTTCACTTCATCTACATACATTTATCAGTTTCTCTATACGTACTCACTACATTTGAGTACTCTTGATGTTCCCGTCTTTTATAAGTAATGCCGAACGAAGACGCGCCCCACCAATTTCTAGTCGAAGGGGTCGCGGGATGCTCGGAGAATGACCCGAGTCTATCAATTGTAGTGTGCGAGCGCACTTATAGATAATCAGTATGTACTGACAATACTCAAACATTAGTAGAAGGTTGCACACTATTAACTATAAGGAAGAATAGTGGGGCGAGTCTTCGTGGATGGCACTATATATAGTACTCGATCGATTTGATTTAGGTAGGTGGCGAAGGGAAGATAATTAATTATATAATTTTCCAATTGCCAATAAGCCAGCAATAAGTCAGCCAGTCAGCATAAGTCCTCACACTCCAGATGGGCCACCCCAATATAAACAAAGCCAAAACAAAAAACCACCCTGTTCGAGTTCACTCCATCGGCCCTCCCTTAATTATTTCAGGTTGGCACTTCGAAGGGAAGCGCAATTAAAAAAGGCTACCTTCACATTATCCCAATAATGCCTTTTCGAAGGGAAAATCCCATCATGGAGTCCTAATTGTGAACGTCAAATCGTTTCCTTACATTTGCATTTCATTTAGCTAATTACATTCCATAATTTTTTTTATAATAATATCTTCACGCCTTACCGCTAGGCCTGAAGTGGTAGGCAGAGGTATGCAGCTAGTACCCAAACATCCACTTTCCGCCAGAGATATATTTTTGGTACCAAGATGACAGATGGCGAGTCTATAGCCGTTACTCAAGCCCAACTATACATATGCCTTTGAATTTCATCTCGAAGGTATGCAGATTTCCTCTCGATATTTTCTTTCACCGTAAAGCTCGCGGTGTTACTGATTATTAAAATTTCTGTTTCGTTCAGAATACCTCATTGCTACAGACGGATTCTAACGTGCTATCACAATAGCTAAACGGTTAATCAATAGGCTTGATTGAATAAAATATTTCTTTTCAGGAAATAAACGATCCCCTAAGACGTATCGAAGGGGAGGAAAATTCGACACATAACAAAGGATCACCGGCAGATGTACCTTAGCTGATTCAAATCCCGGCCCTCAATGCCGAATATTTCCTTATCCAAAAAGGTTAAAATATCCTTCTAACATTCGTACCAGGTGACGTACTATATACGCTGTGTTCTGCTTACATATTTAGGTTAATTTATAAGTTGGCACTACATGCCTACCTATATCTT
The DNA here is from genome assembly GCA_016069955.1 of Drepana arcuata. Taxonomy (NCBI): domain Eukaryota; kingdom Metazoa; phylum Arthropoda; class Insecta; order Lepidoptera; family Drepanidae; genus Drepana; species Drepana arcuata. The sequence goes on from JACCPG010001758.1 coordinate 4,177, forward strand.
ATAGCCACTAAATATTTTATCATCTTATGTAATAATAATCTTAAAATAAACTATAGGAGCAAAACAGAACCGGTTCTCGATATTTGAACTCTGCGAAATTCAGTTGGTCCGTCCGTTACTCTTTCAAGTCTTAACTATTTAATCGGTCCCCATATAAGTTTACCTACCTGTTATCCGACTACGTAGTGTTCCAGCCGAGGAAAAGGCAATTAGTGAATAATAATATTGTTTTCATACCGGCATGAACATGAATGTTCTTGGATAGTGCGACGAAGCCATTGTTGAACTTCATCCGACACCTGTACACCATGGTGTGAACATCCCTTCGGAAGTATTCCTCAGGGAACTGCAGAAACTCCAAAGACCCGTTGGAGAGCACTCGACGCAGCCCTGTTACCGACGTAACCGCCATGTTGTCTGACAGGAGCCACGTGACCTAGAAGAAATAAAAGCAAGATAAGAAATGATAAGCTAGGAAGATACCTATATATACACACCCATTTTTCGTACTCTAGGTGTCAGCGTGGCAGATGGCGGGTCCATTGCCGTTTCTCTAGCATAATACATATATCTTTGAATATCTACTCAAGCGTATGCAGGTTTCCTTTGTGTTTCTTCGCCGTAAAGCTCGTGATGTGACTAATCGTCTGTCCCTATATTGTTGAATGACTGATGCTTCAATGAAACATAATTCATGTACCTACGTTTGTTAAAAAAATCGTTTTTTAATCTTTATCTTGAAACGTTTTCTACGTCAATATTGATGATTTTTGGTAAGAATGAATCTTCGATTTCATTGGTTGGTCATTCCGATACGAAATTTGTATAAAATACTAGTACCATTGTGGAGCCAAGCTGACTATCCATCAATTCGGGGCCGAAAGTCTGACTGACCATTAACGAAGAAACACTATTCGGATGTTATGTATTAATTCAACACGTTGTAGCAGTTTATTTATTTACCTCTATTATTATGATATATGATCGTTCGTGTCTCATGGGTCATACACGAGTCAGCTAAACACAAATTTATAATGCTTACACGGTCCACGGTGCTACGGACTATAAACACAGATTCAACTAAAGTAATTAATTGCAATTTGCATGAAACTTACTCGTTTCAACATTTTTCATAGAAAAAAACGAATTACTTAAGATTAAATTTCGAGAATAGGAAATGTATTGTTAATATGCATACTGAACATATATAATACATATATAATCGCGCCGAGTCCCTCGCGGGATAGACAGAGAGTTCGCCAGCTCTCTCTAGATTTAGACTTACCCACATTTATATATTTTATCCGGTTTATACAAATTTAGAAAACGTTTTTGCTGGAAGGTTTTCTTTATTCTTTTATAAAGAAAACCTTCCAGCAAGAATAATAAATATTAAATCGTCATGTCGTACTGCAACAATCTATAGCCGGCTATGTCCGCTTTTCTACAAAAATCGCGGGTTGCATACCTCTAAAAGAGGTATTTGGTAAAATTGCAGATGTAGTGAATAACGACAGGTTCCCTTACATTCCCGAGTGACGTACTAATATAGCGAACACGAGTAAAGATCTTTACTGCGCAAAAGCACTGTGCTGGCTTTCGGAGGACCGCCACAGTGTTAGCACAGCGAATGATTTCCCTCTAGTCAGTTTGCAATGCATAATTATTCTAAATATAACTTTTAGCGGTTGTAGATAAGGCGGTAATGGATTAGGCTTTCAACTTTCACCGGGAATATGTCCAGTCAGATTTATTTAATAGTTAACTTATACAGGTATTCCATCGATGTATTGTCATAAAGCTCGAGTAATGTTTGTACTTAATAATAATAATAATATATCCTCACGCCTTCCCACAAGGGTCCCCGAAGGGGTAGGCAGAGGTGTATAGGTGTTTGTACTTAAGTTCATTATATAGTAAATCTGTATATAAGAGCCGTGTATATATACCTAAAGGTAAATAAAATAGGTATATATAAACATATATACATACATTTATAGTGAATTGCGTCAATTGTTAAATGTTTACTTTAAAAAAAATACAAGAGAAAAGAAGTCCGAAGTTGCGGTTTTCATGGCAGCGAAATATACTGCAAGGGTATTTATTGTTCTTGTGGGAATGTTTTGTACGTTACAGCTGCTATACCTAATCCCGAGTTCTCCCCCGAGTGCCTTTCCCTTACTAGATATGTAGTTATGGGGTTCTCTGCAACCCATAATATAGTCCTTTACTTAATTATTAAGTACGCTTAATAATTGCCGGAATTATCAGGGTCTTAAATAATCTTTATTATTCCAGTATATAATTTACTTATTAAGTATATTAACACGGACTTTAGTTGCACGTAAATTAATTTAATAATAATTCAAATTAAAAAAGAACGTTAATGATTTTTTTCTACGCACCAACCAGTTATAATATTTCAAATCTTAATTTCCTTACTGGCCAGTTTTTATAAGAGTTCCGTGAGTTATAATATTAAAAAGTGCAAGGAGTTTCTTCGACATTATTTTTGAAGTATTAAGTATTTATATGTAATATACATTTATAAGTTACTGTTGCATTATGTGTTGATATTATATAATTTGGTGATCACAGTCATACCAAACAATACATTGATTTCGGTATCAAATTTACTGCCAGTATTCATGCCATTACAGGTATCTGAAATTAATGTAGTATGCAGTAAAATATTCCAATTATAGGTCCAGATGCGGGATGCCACAGAATACATAATAATAATTATATTGATAATTGAGCTTTAAGATAGAAATCTATTGACCATATATTTCTACTCGTAGTACGTCTATGCTGCATGTCAAGTACGTCTATGGAATCCATAACGAAGAGATTCGCAAATCAACTGGCGTGAACGAGGGTGTGATGGCAAAGATGAAGACGTGTTACGTCGGTTTGTACAACGTACGTGTTACGTAAAAAAGGATGAGTGAAGAGAGATTGACTAAACAAATATAGTCAAGAATAATCAAAACCGTCGAGCATGTACGAAGAGACTGATGTATTTGGACAAAACGAAAGAGACGAAACGAACGAACGAACGAAAGTCTGGAGGGAACTAGCGCTCTACTGTCTGCCTACCCCGTTAGGAAGTCGACGTATGATATGTACATAATAAACATTATGTATTTATGCAGTATATTATAGTTGCCGAAAATCTATGAAACAAAACTGTAACGAAAATCCATGCTATTATTATATTATTATAAAGCTATTATTATAAAGATGTTCTTGTTTTTTGACGCAGCCCCGGATCGAGGGGGGGGCGAATGGAGGCGCGTTCCCCGGACAAACAAATACATCTTTAACGAATAATCCATCCAACATACGTTATTATATCGATTAATTCATTTAACTACTTAAGCGCTTACTTTGAAGACATCCTCTACCCACAGACAAGTGTCCACTATGAAGCGCCGTTTCATCGCCGGTTCGAAAAAAGTTAAATAACGCTGGATAGATGTTCAAGCGAAGCGAGAAACGACAAGCGACGTTATATTACATGAAAAGATCCCAGGAAGAGAACAGGAAGCAATTTTTATATATTCAAGCCTTCATACTAGGGCCCATGATTATAAAACCCTAATTTGGCTAAAAATATGAATAGGAGGGGCTCGTTTTCCAAACTAAGATAAAGTGATTTATAAAACCAAGAGCTTCATTGACCTTAACTTAATCTTGTTGAAAATTCTATAGAAGAAATTCGTTCACGTTTGCAAAGTTGTGCCAGAGAGACGGCGTTCACTCGCTACCTTGCCAGATAAAAGCTAATCAATGTCTAGGTAGATGCGTATGGTAGGCCATTTGTTGAATGAAATTCATACGAATAATAAGTTGTACAAGCTATAATGACTTAAGTTATATGAAGAAGAATTGGTAAAATTAATGAACCCGACGTTGTTCGTTCCACGTCGAGCGTACGAGAAAGGCGATTAGATTTCAAAATAATACTTTGTTCAAGTAATTTGACTGGAAAATTAACAAAGTTGTCAGATACTGTGTCGAAACATTTATTCTCATTGTATACAAATATAATAATTCAGGAAGCTAGTTGAAAGGTGCTGTAAAGTAAAGAGGCTAGGCTGTAGATTGAATGGCTATTTAAGGTAGTTGGCTGCGATACAGCGGTTTAATATATATATTAAACCGCTCAGCTTTCGTACGGATCCAGTGTATTATTATACTACTAAACTCAGATTTATTACGCAGCGTTTCTGATAAAATTTCCCAGAAGACTTTCTCTTACATTTTCGACAATTTTCGTCATATTTCAATCAATTTCCACAGAACTTTTACAGCTAAATCGTCCAGATTCAAGGTGAAAGAGTATGAAAATCTGTTAAGTTTTTTTTAGTGTATCTTGATCAGACAGACGCGGGAACTTTGTTTTATTATATAGCAAGTAGTAAGGATAATATTAACAGTAAACAATGTCATGAAATTACCATAGCAATATCCGTAACCACTAAAATTCTATGGGCTTAATTCAAAGTCAGCGCTGGAATAGTTACAGAATCGTCGGTTCTATGCAATAAGCCATGTTACTTATCTATGTGTTGTCGAAGGGAGCTCAAAGCTCTCTCGTCAAAGGAAATGGAATTCCTCGACAATACGGATAGGACGTAATTGGTTCCTTACATATGCTCGAAGGTTTTGAGTCGTTTATATGTGCGGGAGTGGGAACGGATAGAAGCTTGTTTTGCTTGATAATTTACCACGAGTTAATGAACACAAATATGCGGACATAATATGGTTAGCACTGGTCATTTATTTTTTAAGAAATAAATTTTTATTTACCTTCTCACTAGAGAAATACATACTGGGAACCCGTTACACACTGACACCCACGGACATACAAGCATACTTACACATTTTACATACAATTACATAAATGTGTAACTGTGTTTTACATGTATAATTTTCGGTGCATCCATAATAAAACCATGTCCAGTTAAAAGCGTTTGAAAAACAATTTCATTCATCCTCTTACAAGAATGTATTTACAATACATTCATTAATTCCTTTCATAAACGCCCGACACCGAATGGTTTAATATTTTGTTTCCTTTTGACACAACGAACAATTCATTGTGGATATTTCATTTCAATATTACAAAAAGGGGGCGCGTAAAGGGATGATCCCTTTGAAAGTTGCAAGTTTTATATTTCTCTTTTTATACTTTCATCTTTGATGGAAGTTGGCCTTTGTTTGGGCCGACCGACCGTTAAGAGTTCAAGAAACCCACCCTTTGCATTAGCAGCTTCGCTTCAAGGGATCATAAAACAACTGGAAAGGATTCCACCCTCTCTCCAGATATCAATGACGTTCGAGTATATTCTTGTTAAGGAGATTGAATTTGTATAACGTTGGTTTCTGTTTACTGTCCTTACCTACTCTCGAGACTCATGTATATATATATATATATATATACATGATATATATATATATATATGTCCTCACGCCTTCCCCGCCATCCCCGAAGGGGTAGGCAGAGGTGTATAGGTAATACCCACACACCCTCTTTCCGCCGGAGATATATTTTAGGTGCCAACGAGACAGATGGCGAGTCCATTGCCGTTACTCAAGCACGACTATACATACGCCTTTGAATTGCTTCTCAGACGTATGCAGGTTTCCTCTCGATGTTTTCCTTCACCGTTAAGCTCGTGGTGTGACTAATTACTGTACTTAAGTTCAGAAAAACTCATTGGTTCAGTCGGGATTCGAACTTGTGTCGCAGGCACATAATCGAACCCTTCAGCCACCACGGCACTCATGTATCATTTCATATTCGAAATATTTACCAAATGAACCAGTCAAAGATATATATTGGAAATTTACCTTTAAATACATATAACAATACAGAAGGGATCCAAAATAGCTAAGCACATAGGATAGGTATACCCAATACCCGTGTCACGAATATTGAGTTCTGAAGGATCGTTGATCAGACATTTTGAGTAGTTTCAGCTAGTCCTATTTGCGTAGGATTCGACCTCTCAATATTCTTATGCAAATATATTTTTACCTTGATATATAACCCGTGAAATTGGAGATTACTTGTTGTTACGTATATTTTTAGACTACATGATTTGAATATTGCTCAGGTAAGTATTAGGACATTAATTTGGTTCTGTAAAAGGTAAGCTCTTGTCAAAATGTATTAGAGGGGTAATGGAGAGTATTGTAGTTAATATATATTCAATGGTCAAAGTGGGCAAAGGTGTAACGCAACAACCTCTTTCTTCTGAGATATATTGTGGTGCCAACGAGACATAGCTATGGCAAGTACGTTATCGTTTAACAAGCACAATTATAAATACGCCTTTGAGTTCCTCCTTGAATTTGCAATTTTTTTTCTTCACCGTAAAGCTCGTTCTGTGACTTAAGAATTGGTGGCAAAAATGCATTAGTACAGTCGGGATTCGAACTGGCAATCTTTACACGAATTTTATTCGGCCACCAATGCTCCTATAAACATAGTTTTTTAATATGTCAGTGTGTTTCTGTAATTGTCGTGTAACAAAAATGCTACAAAAGTGTTGTGCTGCGATGGTAATATCAATTTCTTAAAAGCTCCGTAGCGGCACTTCATTAGTTCGCCAGCAGCTGCGACCCGCATTTAGCGATTGTTTGCCACGACTCTTGGCTTGCAGTGCCTGCCTCATACACCCTCGTCATTAATTAAGCTGAATATTCAGATTTTGCGTCTGCCTTTGTTCGACTCAAGATTTTATAAACTACTCCCCGTTTTATAAGAACAAAGGACGACTATTGCGCGAGAATTCTGAACCTCTTTCTAATTTGCGCCTAGATTTGTGGTTGTCTAATCAATATAACAATTAAAAATTATTATTATTCATTATTCGTTTGTTTGGTTTACACATTTTATCTCGAATTAAATTGGCAGAAGATAATATTTGAAATTCTAATGAGGCTTGATTAAGGAATCAGTTTTATTATTTATCAGTTTTATATTTATAAGAGCCGTGGTGGCCGAGTGGTTCGAGCAGTTGCCTGCGACGCAAAGGTCGCAAGTTCGAATCCCGACTCTACCAATGAGTTTTTCTGAACTTAAGTACAGTGATTAGTCACACCACGAGCTTTACGGTGAAGGAAAACATCGAGAGGAAACCTGCATACGTCTGAGAAGCAATTCAAAGGCGTATGTATAGTCGTGCTTGAGTAACGGCGATGGACTCGCCATCTGTCACGTTGGCACCCTAATATACCTCTGGCGGAAAGTGGGTGTGTGGGTATTACCTATACACCTCTGCCTACCCCTTCGGGGACCCTTGTGGGAAGGCGTGAGGATATATTATTATATTATAGTTTTATATTTACAGTAAATCATAGTTAATAAAGTTTTGTAATATTTGTTTTTATTTATTTTTCCAATAAGAGTTTTACTATGAAACTGTCATCAACAAATTAATTTATTCGTATACCAAACAAGTTGGCAGCAAATAACATTTCAAATGTCAAGTTAGGAAATTAATCGTGAAAATTTGGCAGGTACCGTCCGTGTTCAGCAGGCACCCCCTGGGACCGCTGCGACGGAAAATTCCGTCTAACTCCAGTGAATGTGAAAAGTTTATACGAAACACGGAGTCACGAGTGTTGAGTTTTAGTTATAACTAGCTGATCCCCGCAGCTTCATCTGCATGTATAAATAATTTTAAAATACCCGCCTAATTCTAAACTAAATAACTCCTGCGGAAAATGTATGCTTTTAGACCTAAAAATGTAGTCTGAATTTCTGTATTTAAAAAACCTACGTGGAAACATCACATCATACTCATATATTTTATTATTTGAAAAAATTACCTATTAACATAAATACATATCATCCCGCCGAGTCCCTAACAGGGTAGGCAGAGAGTATAGAGCGCCATTTCTCTATAGACTTACATACCTCTTTCGCTTCGTCCACATTCATAAGTCTCTTCATACATGCTCGTCGGTTTCGAGTACTCGTGACGTTCTCGACTAAATAGACTGATTTTATCGATAGTTAATAGTAACTGTAGATGAAATCAGTTTTTATTACAAACCCAACTTTATCACTATATTAAAGTTAGCACGAACAAGCTGTGTAACTTTTCGAAATGCGACTAATTTTAGCGTTAGAAAACTTTTCGAAATGTATGGATTCAGACAATCGTAGACTTTTAGCGAGATATATAGAGTTGCTTTTAATATGACTGCATTTTCGTTTTTAGAATCATCACTCGCCCGGTTGGATTAGGAAATGCCTTGGAGTTCGTTGCCAAGTGACACATTCCGCTAATGAGCATGGTTATTCGGCTGCACTCCGTACTCTACATTTTATGAAACATGCACATATCTTTATTTCCCTGTAGGTCTGTCCGTACCGTAAACTTTCAGAACTCCGTCCGATGGAAAAACTTTATATTTATATTTGAGTTGAGAGCGGGTTTGTGAATACTAAATCATATTGGAGCGCGCTGGGTGCAAAACAATATTTTATATCAGAAGTCACGGTACCGCGCACTAGTAGTAGTGGAAATAATTCAACATCAACGATGTTGAATTATTTCCACTACTTTTTGCATACCGATTTTAGCGTTCAGTACAGTAAGGGAACAATATATATTTTCTCATGTTTTCTGAAGCGCCTTACGTATATTACGGAGCTTTCAATTAACAATAGTCCCAAGACTAATAAGGCAACGTAGAAATTATAATGAAATTAAGTAGTTCTTAGATCAGTCAGTCATTCTATTATGGTCATTTTTTTATTGTGAGAAAGAAAAAACACATTTTATTTCTACTCTTGTCGTAAAGTAATAAGCGTAATAATATATGAAACGAAAGATAATGTGAGTAGGCTTTTCTAGTCCTCAAATATGGTAAGTAATCAAAGGCAGAACATTCAAAGAAAATATTACTGTGAATGAAAACATTCACAGAGAGAAAATCAGGTATCACATCATAAACGCTAAGAAGCAATTAAAGAAACCATAGCTTCGAAAGTCAACAGTGGTTTTAGGAGGCACAGAGAATAGATGTCAGATAGTTAATCTTGAACTTTAACTGAGCATAAAACCAGGAGGCTGTTACTGGAAACGTAAATAGGTCAATGTCAAGTAGACATAAAGACGCGTTGGGGAGAAGATAGAATATCCTCACGAAAGGGATTTGCTTATTCCTCTAGGAAAGAATTACGAGGGTGGAAACAAATTGGGAAATATTCCGTTTAGCCCGCCCAGCAAACTCCAATTTGTTATTGCGTCTCACTCCATTAGTTCACGTTCGCTGTTTGATTTTATCAACGAAACAAATATAGATTTGTGTCAATGGCTTTTGTATTTAATTGACGTAATCGGTCGTTTTGTTTAATGTTAGCGTTGTTTGTTGGTGAAAGCACTTTTCATTTATTATGTGTATTAATTGTGGGTACTAGCCCTGCCTCCCCCTTCGAGGTCCCTTGTGGGAAGGCGTAAGGATATCCTCACGCCTTCCTAGCAATTTAAGTTAATACTTAATTAACTAGATTTTTTATAATGTATATATATTATATATAGCTGCAATCTCACTACCTTAGTAGTTGTACTAGCCTTTATTATAAACCATGTGAAGACTTTATACTAGACCGCGAGAAGGGAGGATAAACGACTACTGACCTGATAATCTCCCCTTGACGAGCAACTGAGCATGGCTCCGGTGTCGTTGGTGAACTCGACGTGATGGGGCGGCTCCACTATGACTGGAGGTCTCCGCGGCTCGGGCGATGCGCGTACTGCTGCAACAAGACCACCATAAATTATCATCTTTTGGTTCTTATCTGTTGGATATGTTTTTGGATCGAACGCTCTCTATCATGCACTTTTCACTGACAAAGTTGCTCAATACTTGTCGCTCTTTATTTTCTTAACTATGACGTAGTTCTCGTAATCTCCAATTGCGTGTGCTATTGTTATCGAAGTTGTAAGAGAAAATTATAGGCGCCCGATACGATTTAACGATCGCCGTTATACTGAAATTACGATTACTTACACTGAAGCTCACGCAAGGGAGCCTGTGTTTTAGAATATTGAAAGCTTCATTACATTAGATAGAATAATATCGTATAAACTTTAATGAAGAGTCTAAGAAAATTATACCTAAAAGGAAGGATGTATTGACAGATTATCCTTTAGAAAATACAGAACCTAACATCTTAAACACCCTTAAATTACTTATTACAAGGTTTCGGAGATAGGGCAGGAAGAAGTGAAGCAATGCTGTAATTTCCGAGGAAATTATAAAATAAAATTGCATTACAAAAGTACACGAAACATATTATTTTATACAAACTGTATTGTCCTTGATTGGGCACTTTTGCATTTTGTAATATTTTTATACATAATATTTTAGCATTACATTACTTCGCAAAAGTCTTTTAAATTGTTCTTTACAGTAGGTTAAGATATATAGCGTAGCCTTAAGATGTTTCCTTCATTGTACATCTCGTGATATGATAAATCACTTTACTACGAAGTTCAGACTAACTCATTAGAACAGACCAGTGCAGTTACATTCTTAAAATTTGTAGCCCAATCAGCCAAAATCACGTGAATATCATAGTATGTATCCCTTAGGATCACTTCACACCACATACTTTAACGTATGTGATATGAAGTCATTCATTTTCATCTCATCTTTCATCACTGCAATTACTATCTTTGTGAACATGATTTCTAAAACCAAAAGTACTACTACGTATTATATACTTATTTATCTGATATATAGTTTGATCTACGCCGACAACAAGTTTGTGTGTCATAAGGTTTAATTGTCGGTCTGGGAGCATTAATCTTAATATATTTTCCAAGTCGCGTTTGAGTAACGGCGATGGAATGCGGTGAAACTGCGGAGCATTGGTAGTTATAATTTTATCTAATCAAATAATAGGTATGTGACCCCAGTTGTCAATATAGGCTGAGAGGGATTAGACAAAAAAAATTGTAAACATAGTTTTAACAGAATAATAATATCCGTTTCGTAAAATTGGATCTATGATCTGTGGTTTGAATGCTTGATCTGTACACAGACAGCCAATTATACAAAAGCACACCTATATAGTAGTAGCTGTGAATAGCTCAGTCAGAGCCGACCGCAAGCCGCAATGTTCGATATCCGTTTAATTTCGCGGCAGCCGAGCCCGTCTTCGTTTACACAGGCCTCACAGCCTTCATCTGTCACTTCATTGTCTAATCGGGTTACGATGAATGAATTGAAGCGGAAACTAGTTGCGACGTATTGCAGAATGGCGTCATAATTATGTATGGAAGCGGAGACGAGCTTGTGTACGGGCTGAAATAGATTACGAACATTAAGGAATGGGTTCTCGCATATGAGCCTTACAATATTTAAAAATATAGATCACATATCCTCACGCCTTCCCAGAAGGATCGCGAAGGGGTAGGCAGAGGTGTATAGGTAGTACCCACACACCCTCTTTCCGCCGAAGATATATTTTAGGTGCCAACGTGATAGATGGCGAGTCCATCGCCGTTACTCAAACACGTCTATACGTACGCCTTTGAATTGCTACTCAGACGTATGCAGGTTTCCTCTCGATGTTTTCCTTCACCGTAAAGTTCGTGGTGTGACTAATCATTGTATTTACGTTCAGAAAAACTGATGAGTTTCATTCATAGAAAGCATCTAATCCCTTTAAATCTATAAGTATTCAGTTATGTTTACGTTATTTTCAAAACAACTATTATATGTAATTGTATATTCACAAACTAACAACCAATTTGTTTGATAAATTAACCTTGCTATAAATTAGTTTCTAAAAGGCAAAATCACGGGGACTATCCGCTAACTCATTTGGCGGCGAAGCCTGAAGTAACTTGTGGTTGCTTGCTTGACACTTTGTCTTAGGATACAAAGAATTTAATTAAGCACAATGATGTAGGTTCTTACTTACAACTTTGTGCCACCATAGGAGATAATGCGTCAGATACGTCAGTGCACCTCCATCTCCTGGCTAGCCCGAGAGGGTTTGTTTGTTTAGCAGGAAAAAATGGCCGATGATATCTGTCATAGTAACTGTCAAATTACTAGACTGGCGGGAACGAATTGTTCCCGAATCCTAATGTAATTTTAAGTATGTTCCATCAATGCATGTTATGCTAGCCGGGTTCGAGTACTTTTGCCGTTCCCTTTCTTGTGGTCCATCAATTTGACGTTATTTTTTTTTTAGCTTCCTCTGTCTCTTGCTCCAAACACGAAACAGATGTGCGCTAGTCATTATATATAACTGTTTCGTCAACCTTTATATATATCAATATATACTTTCACAAGCTCACTGTATTTTGGGTTGAGAAGAAAACCTGCAATTTCAGGGTCGCTCTGCAAGCGGTCCGTATCTAAACGATCCTTTATAGCCGTGTCCTTGTGCGTCTCTGGAGGCACGTTAAGCCTTTCCGGCCTCATGACTTCGTCGTTAGCACATGTTACAGGTAATGGTCGTATGATAGCCGCCACAAAGAACATCTATTACGTCCTGTATACTGCATGATGGAGCTACATTAGGGTTTGCACAAGTGGGTGACAACCCTACCGATACATGCTGGCCTCGACGACGTTCAATCGAAAGGGGCGCATTTTTTATCATGTATTCCGCCGAGTTTGTCTGTTAGCAAATAACTCAAATACTACTGAACTGTTATTCGCTGTATATATATTTACGTATCAATTTGACAGATGGTAAATGTTTAGCTTACCCTTGGCAAGAGTTCACCTACACCTTTGAGTTTCATCGCTGAAGTAGGATAGCTTATAGAATTTATATTTGCCGCAAACTTGGCATAATGTAAATAGCTAATACATACTCAGCTCTGGAAAACTTTTTGCTTTCACATTGGGGTTCGAACCTGAACCTACGAAATGTAAACTAGTCGGCCATTCGTTACATTTACATTGTAAACCGCATATATATGCTCGGCAAAACGCAATAAATTGAGTCTAATGTAACGTCGCCATTAAATAGATATAGTATAATTTATTTCGGGTTCGGTGAAGATCGTAATCATAAGGGTCTTTATTCATAATTTACAGAAATAGTTACCGTTATTCTTAGTGTATTTTATTCCAGTTTCCTTATCAACTTGCATTATGTGCTGAGTATTTTATTCATTGTCTAGATAAAAGCATTCCAACTGTGTAGGTACTTAGAGCTATTTTTTTTATATCAGTATATAATATTATATCCAGGTAGTTGGAACGTGGCCTTCCTCTGCCACCTGGATCAAATGGATCCGACTCTGAAGGACGGGAACCTTAAGAGTACTCGAAACCGACGAGCATGTATGAAGAGACTGATGAATGTGGACGAAGCGAAAGAGGTACGTAAGTGTAGAGAGAACTGGCGCTCTATACTCACTGCCTACCCCGTTAGGGACTCGGCGTGATGATATGTATGTATGTATGTATGTATGTATATAATATAAAATAAAGTCCGCCGCCATGTCTGTTTCTCTGTTCGCGATTAACTCAAATACTATTGAACACATTTTCATGCAGTTTTCATCAATAGAAAAGATTAAGTGCATAATTTGCTACAGTTTTTATGTCGATTGCTTGAAATCAGCTATTGCTCAACGAAGAATGTATACAAATTACAGTAGCAACTTTGTTGATTCTGTAGTGACACTAATATTAATAGCTTGGAACTTGAATAATTTTGTAGCGGCACTAAAACGGGTGATTCATTTGCGTGCGACATTCAGCCAGAGCGAATTTCTGTCGATAAATTGCTAAGTGTTGTAAATTTGGTTCACAAATTGGCTCACCTTCAACTGATACTGATACTTCCCTGATAGATATAATTTTATCCCTTCACCAAATAAGAGCGTCTTTTAATTAATTGTAACATTTGATATTGTCACGTTCGCGAAGTACTTACATACATACATCATCACGCCAAGTCCCTAACGGGGTAGGCAGAGAGTTTCGCTTCGTCCACATTCGTATTTGAAATAGGTATCCCTTATTTGACGAGTTTCAATAGAATTTAGAACCGTTGTCAATAGATCGATGACATTTATTGATTTTGAAATTTGATTCTTTGGTCCAATAAGCTGGCCGATGGACAGCTGGTAGTAGTGTTAGTATGGCTTTGCCATCTGTTCCAACGGGCTCGAGCCCCGGCTATGAGAAACATTTTGTTTAATAAACACGTCTGTTGTTTAGATGCTGGTGTGTATTCATACATATATAGGCCAAGACCCTTGCTGGGGTGGAGTTGATCGCCAATTCTCTCTAATATAATGTGTAATGTCTAGAATAGACAAAATGTCTAGTAAAGCCGTGCTAACTACCTTATTTTTGTTTATACCGCTTAGGTCATACAATGCATGCTCTCCACCTGATGATAAGCGGTTACCGCCGCCTATGGGCGTTTGCAACACCAGGGGTATCGCTTGTACGGTATCGACCTAAATGTAAGCCACCTTGCGACCTAAATGTAGGAACGTTGTAGGTACATACAGAGCACCGTAATTTTCCTTATTTCCTGATAAATTATTATGAATAGTTTATTAAGGTTAAAAGGTTAATGTGGATATTTAAAACGATGTCTTACGGGAAATACAGATTTAATTCTTCAATACTATACAGCTATAGGCTATATACTGGCAGTCCCGTCGAGCTTCGCTTGGGTGAAAAATTTTAACTTCCTGAAACACGATCACAGCGCCACCTATCGGGTCCAATTGTGAATCTAAACTATTCCCAAATCCACTTGAATACAAAATTCAGTCACATACACGCTCAGAAAAAGCAGAGCAAAGCAGCAGGTATAGCAGACCAGGCCACGCGTTGCTGTGGTTAAGGTTTTTGTTATATTACATATTATTATATATTACATTGTAAATAAATAAATACTCAATCCACTCAGCAGATCGCCATCTGTTAGAATCGTTTGGAGCTAACAAATAATTGTGACTGTCAAGTAATTAGACAGTAAAATGTAATAAAGATGTAAGCTATCGTATGTTTCAAGTTGGACCAAACTGCACATGGTGAGCAAATTTGAATGAAATTAGTTAAATAGTTGAGGAGTCCATCGCGTACAAACAACGTGACACGTAATATATATATATATATTACTACTATATATATATATATATATATATATATATATATATATATATAAAAGATAGAGAGAGAGAAGAAAATTCGTTTTCACGTAGCCAGAGAAATACCGATACAAGAGTAAAAATATTCATACTTGC
The DNA here is from genome assembly GCA_016069955.1 of Drepana arcuata. Classification (NCBI taxonomy): domain Eukaryota; kingdom Metazoa; phylum Arthropoda; class Insecta; order Lepidoptera; family Drepanidae; genus Drepana; species Drepana arcuata. The sequence continues at coordinate 19,446 of JACCPG010001758.1, forward strand.
ATACCATTTGCGTTTGTATAGAGAAATATATTCGCTCGAGTACAGAGTAGCTTTCAATCGGGGCCTGATTGCTTCCATTCAGTCGCTCTCGCTGCAACTTTTAGGGCTTGCCAGTCATGCAGCCTAGCCATTTTACTGTAAACTCAACGTAAGCAAATTCAACATATTTTTTTTCTATCTTGCGTATGAGGAAGGGTTATACTAGGGTTAGGGTTATATAATCCCAGTTACCATTTATGCATGTATGTAATAAAATAACTAATGTAATTTGTCATTAATATTTACGAGCAAATGAAGTTTTATTTCTATTTATTTTATTTCTAAATGGAATTAATTACAATAATGATGACAATTATTGGTTTTGCTTAAACAAGACTAGAATCTACGTAAATTTACATAATAATAAAATATACATGTAATGGGAAGGAAACTAAAGATAATTATTGTAGTCAAACACACTGAGCAGACTTTTACTTAAGGAAGAAGAACAATTTCTATTAGGCAGACGAGGGGATTGCCTAATAGAAATTGTTAGCTAATTCTTTTATCATCATGACGCAAGTTTCTTCTAGATAACGAAGGCACTCAACAACCTTTATTAAAAGGCTCGCAAAGGTTTTCTCTTCAATTATTATTTAAGGAGAAATCTCCTTCTCTAGAAGCTTAGTTTTTCATAAAGATTCTTTAATGCTTTATACAAAAATTTCATGTAATGAATATGACTAAAACAGCATTTGTTAAGTACTTTATAATATTCTTTTATTATAAATTCAACTTATCCTATTTATTAGATAGGAAGTGCTGGAAATTTGTATTGGAGTTTCAGTTGAGATATTATACATAGATGAAATAAAATCCGGCTGGTCTTAAAGATAATACAAGTGATTATTAAAATAATTTCTTGCAGAGTAGGGAATACGAAGAATAACGGGGATGGGGAGGCGTTAGGAGATAATGCGACACGAGTATGACAAATCTTATACAACACTAGCCACTGGCGCCAGCTTTGCACATGTGCGATTAAGAAAAAGCTTTATTAGGATATATTGTGTTAAGGTATGCAACCCGAGAGTCATATCCCTAATGTTGCAAGGGTCCATAAGCGCCGGTAGCCGCTTACCATCAGGTGGACCGCATGCTTGTACATAAATATATGCTAGCTGTTTCCTGCGCTCTCACACGCGTAAGTCCATACGTAATGATAAACTCTACATATCATACATGATATTTATTATAGGTATATCCTCACGCCTTCCCACTTGGGTCCCCGAAGGGGTAGCCAGAAGTATAGATAGTACCCACCCACCCACTTTCCGCCAGAGATATATTTTAGGTGCCAATGTGACAGATGGCGAGTCCTTCGCCGTTACTGACGACGTACGTGACGTAAGGCCACAGGGCGTAAATTACACAAAAGATACTAAGAATTTAGTAATTTGTCGAAACAATGCTTGCTTGAGTTACAAGCTATTTAATTTTAAATTGCTTAAACATAAGGGCTTTAACTAGGCTTGAGATGGAATGTAACGCCTTTCGGGAATTCAGAGCAAGTCCTGAAGTCGGGTGTTAAACAAGGATTAAATAATATGGCACCTTAGAATACAATACTAAATGGGAAACTATGGGTAAAAGTACAAATGGGAATACATGATTCAATGTATGAGTAGGATAATTAACGAAATTTTAGTTTTGCACAGCACAACGAAAGGACTTTGAGAGGTGAATATTGGCTTTGAAACAAGCCCTAAAAGTTTGCTAACTGCACGTCATGAAATATAAATCTTTGTATTACTTCTTGGTGTTCCCAAGCTATATTCTTTCCAAATTTTATCCATATTCGTTTATACGTTTTCGCGTATATGGAAATGTTCTGCGTTCCAGATCAAATCTATCGGGGACTTAAGGAGGGCACGAAAAGTCTGATGAATCTGGATGAAGTGAAAAGAGTTTGTAAGCTTAGAAAAGAAGTGCGCTTCTTTCCTGCCTACCCCGTGAGAGACACAGCGTGATGATATGTTTGTATATATGATAACAGAGTACAATTTATATACAAAGAAAACCTATTGCTTTTTTTAGCCCACATGTTTTTTTCACTTTTCCTCTAACTGACTAAGTAACAAGCAATCCCAAGTTTCCAAGATAAGGTTCTAAGTGGTTTACTCTTAGAAATATCTGACCTTGCTCTCTTAATAGCCCCCCGTAGAACTCTGAACGTGAACAGTGGGTAGGTTGGCATAAAACATCTTTTCAAAGTTCCCTCGAAGTCTATTGAAAGGGGGAGGTGCGTGAAGTCAGCCGCGGTGATTGCTCATTAGCGGCACAATGGATCGTGATACAATGCCTCAGTAACTATAAGTATACATAAGTTCACGAAGAAAACTCACAAGTGATTATTATTCGGCTCGAAGGACCAGAGCCATTAATTAAATCTAATATAGATTTGAAATAAGAACGATGATGTAATGAGCAACAAAACTGCTTGCTATTTATGGCAAAATAAAAGTATCAACAGCCGTAGAACTAACCTGCCTGCGAATAGAATTTTTTTTTATTTGCTGGAATATGCTCCTCTACGGGAAGTTACCGGTAAGTACCAAATACTTTTTAAAAATAAATTCTAAATCTATTACTTAATTTGTGTATGATCTGCTGGCATTGATTAACAACGTGACACGTAATTTATATACGTAAAGATTTAGGTTTTTATCTTATTTATCAAGAAACCTAAACTTATTTTCACATACTACAAATATTGCTTACTTTCGTAACAGATTCACAAATCAGAGAACGATATCTTGTGACGAGAAAACTAAGGTATAGAATATGTAGGTAGGTACATTGCATTTTCTTTTCCTAATAAAGCTGTAACTCGTAAAATAAACGTGTCAATTTATTCCAAGTATTGCGATTAAAAGCAAAGAGGTCAGTTAGCAGGTAGGTCGGAATGTCATCAAAGCAATATTGCGCCTCGCACCGCCTCGCCCATTCCAGCTAGACCATCCGCATTTTTCCAATATACAAGCGTTATACCTATTTATAAGAAGGCACAGATCGTGACTTCATCTACACGTAATATCCACAGATACATAGCTCATAGGACGCTTAATACTTCAGGCGCTTAACTAGATTAGGGAATTTTGATAACACAAATTTATTGCTATTATTAATTTGAATAAATCCGTTTTAAACCTGGTTTGTACGAGTATCAATAAGTTCGTGCTTTACGGTGAAGGTTTTTTTTGGGACGGGAAGAAATTCAAAGACAAAGGTATATAAATAAATAAATAATAAATAAATTGTTTATTCAGTTACTTTACAGGTTTAAATAACACGTTTTGGTTTGGAGTCTCCTTTTAAGCAAGGGTTTGCTTGAGCTCAGCTCTTCCTTAGCCATTACATATTAGTTAACAGTATATATAACAACAACGTCCATATACCTACAACAACCTAGTCGTGTTTGAAAAACTGCAATAGACTCGCCATTTGACACATGGATCCCTAAATATATCCCCAGCGAAAAAAAGGTGTCCGCATATATCGGGTCGTAGTGGGAAGACGTTCGATATATATAATTATACCCGTAATGTAGTTGGTAAATCTGTCATTTAGAGTTTCGAAAGCGGCAAACATTCCCGTTTACAGAATGTGCTAAAGCATAATCAGCATAACTAGCTTAATCAGGCTGAAATTACCTTCTATTTTACAGGGATTAAAATTTACGATATTTTATGGCTGTCCGGTCAATAATTCGAGAACTCGACTATCATTGTGCCATCGACAAGTTGCTGTATTAAAAATCAAAATATACCAAAATATTAAATGCTTTATGTATGGAATTATGTACCTATAATAGAGGTTATCTCCAACCAATGTTTTTTTTTGTTTTGATTGATCACTCGATAGAGGGTGATAGGTAAAGAGATTTATTTTTTTAAGATTTTGCGCGCTGTAGACAGATACGAGCATTTCTGTATGATGCCAACATTGAATGGTCGTATTTTTTGACGCGCGAAGCTTCAGATGCGGATATTGATAATGTTATTTAAAATTCAAATTATCTGGACTTTAGGATACTGATTAGTTACCTCACGAACTTTACGGTGAAGGGAAATATCGATAAGAAACCTGCTTATGTTTCAGAAGACATTGAAGGACCGTCTAGTCGTGCTTGAGTAACGGCGTGAGATGCGCAATGTCTCGTTGGCACCAAAATCTTTTCTGCGGCGAAACGATAGTGGGTGGGTATCTAATCACTTCTGCCAATCCATATGGGAAGATCATGTGGGATCATGTCATTACTTCTGATAAATATTTTACGATTTTTTCCCGACTTACGGGACCCGAAATTATTATTAAAATTCCAAGATAACACAATAAGCATGGTAAGTATGACTTGTGAAACATTTAAAATGAAACTCCCACAATCAAAGCGTATGCATCAAAGGAACACCTCGAAAGGCGGCTAATTGGGCTATTAATTAACGTTCCGCTACTTACGCGCGCCAAAGTAAACCATAAGTTACCACAAAGAAAATAAAGATGCCGTGCAATTATAATAAAAAGGTTATGTACTTAATTTTTTATATCACAAACATGCGGTCCGCCTAGTGGTAAGCGGTTATCGCCGCCTTTTGCAAGTCCAATGATATCGCTCGCGCACTGCCGAAATCATTTTACATCCTTCTTGCAGTACTGTACTCTTAACTCTTTAGAGAAAACTTTTGCCTATTTTTCAGCTAAACGTGGATATTACACCTCTTTCTATCTCCTAGTGAGAAGGTGTTAACATAAAATATTGTATAATATTGCTGTCTTTCAAGACTATAATAATGAAACGTTCAATTCAAACGGTATCGGTCTCTACGTTGCCCATAGCGAGCAGTGGGCGGTCGTCCATAAACAGAACAGGCTTTTACTCGGCAAATTACTGTGGTATCACGTCTTTTTATTGAAATTGTTCAATCATTTTAAAAACCATCCAATATTGTCTTTTGTAACTCGCTACACGCAAATAATATATAGGTATATATTTTTTAAATAAGGTCAAGACATAACTTCTCAACATAATATTTAGCAACGTAAGCTGTAGTATCATAAAGTTTTATCAAAGGTTCTAATAGAAATTAACACTTTGAAGTACAAACGAGTTTTAGCTTCAGGTTATCTCATTATTATAATGAAATTCAAAGAGCGTCATAATTCAGGGGAATTCATAATACCTCGCCTTAGCTTAATGTGCCTAGAATACGTATTCTGAGTGTGGTATAATCATTTTGCATAAAGTTACACATAACTCTTAATAGCCTTGTAGAGTATTTGCCTTACGTATACGACTCTTGTTAAACTGATATTTGAAGATATATTTATATGTAGATAAGATAATAAATAAATAATAATAAATACCTTGGGACAATTCCACACAAATTGACCTAGTCCCAAATTAAGCAAAGCTTATGTTATGGTAACTAGTCAACGATATATTTACTTATATAGATAGATATATACATAAATACATAGGACATCCAAGATTAAGGTACAAATACTCGTGTTCACCACACAAATATCTGCCCTCAGCGGGATTCGAACCCGCGACCTCAGGTTTTCCAGTCAGGAGATCTAACCAATAGACCAGACGGCCGCCTGAAAATACCTAATATTTAGACTATATGTGGCCTACATTATATTATATTAAGTTCATACATACATACTCGTATCATTAGGTAGTAAAATCGGTTTAATCGGTCGTTGTCTTCATCTATTACAAAAGACAAAATCTTTCTCTTTATAATATTAGTATATCAGTGTATGGTATATACATTTCATGTTTATAACGCTTATTTATCTAAAATATGGCACGCTTTTCAAAACCTACAGCTCGAAGGACTACCATTCGTTGCGACTCACGACATCTCACGTCTTGGCTTAATCTTAACAAGAATCCCGGCTGAAATTAATCTGTAGTCCCCCGGGGTGACTACCAGATTACCAAGTCTTAACGCAAAGAATATAAGCTTTGGAACGTGAACGAGACTCTTAAATTGTCGTGTGCGTGCGTGACTCAAAACCTTTGGACTACAACCACGTAATATAAAACAACCCTCCTGTATATCTTTTTGAATACAAATTAACCTGTGCGCTGTCTTCGGTCTATGTTGGCCATACACCATCTCACTGGTCCTAGATTGGCAATAGTCGTCGTGGCCGAGTAGTTTGAGTATCGCTTGCTATGCAAAATTTGCTAGTTCAAACCTGAACTGTATCAATGAATTTCTGATGTGAGAACTTGGTGTTTAGTTAACCTTATTATAAGTTTGAAGTTAAATAAAAATAAATACTCTAAAATAACTAAACGGAACTGGATAAAATTTGGCACATAGATTATTCGTTGGATTAACATAGGACAAACATACCAATGAAATCGAATGTGTACATTGTGCTAAAACAAATACTCATACTTAAATCAAAATATCTAAACACAAGAGCTATTTAACTCTAGGTAACTATTTAATTCAACAAATCCACCACTACGCTACCCGCCCAGATTATGTTAAAGCCTCGCTCAATTCAACCTGTCAGTTGCTGGTAACGAGACATAATAAAAATTAAAC